>JAFVLL020029703.1:50568-68820 GCA_021397915.2 Tor tambroides
TCCAGCTCTGTGATCTTCTCCTGCAGCTCCTGAATCTGAGCAGCAGTGCTGTCACGCTCCTCTGACATCAGACGCACCTACACACACACACACACACACACACTCAGCATCAACAAGCTACATATTTGTACTGTAAAATAAAGTTATTACTATACTCAATTTTTTTTTGTTAAATCACAAAAGTAATATTTCTTATTTTGTTTAATATTTTAATAATAAAAATAATAAAGATTACAATAAAAATCATAATTTATTTTTATTTTTATCGTTATTTTAATGCCATATTAAATGGGTCAAAAACAGTGGGAATGTGGCTGATGTGTTTACTTTATAGTTACTGAAAGAGGTTTGAGTTGGTTCTTGTAAATAGTGAAGTTTGAAAAAGCAACTATTTTTGCCTTTATCTGTCTGGATATCTAAGCAGCAGCAATATGAGATGCTAAATGTTTATAGTGTTATGTTTTATAGTGTTATTTTTTTATCAGTGTTTTCATTTTAATTTTGCTGTCATTTTTTAATATTTACATATACATATATATATATATATATATATATATATTTTTTTTTTTTTTTTTTTTAGGTATTTTGGCAAATTAAAATGAAAATGAGAAGTGCTGTGATTTTGTCTTATTTGATTAATGTTAAGTACAGTCAGCAGTTGGCATATATATATAAAAATCAATGTTTTTTTTTTTTTTTGCCTTTTCTGGCTGAATGTCTAAGCAGCAGCAATGAGATGTTAAATTTTTATGTTTTATAGTGTTATTTTTTTATCAGTGTTTCCATTTTAATTTTGCTGTCTATTTTTTATTATTATTATTTATTTATTTTATTTTTTTTTTTTTTTGTTATTTTGGTAAATTAAATAAAATGAAAATGAGAAGTGCTGTCTTGGCAAGTATCTGAAATAAAATAAGTTCAAGGTTTTTAATTTATTTTAGTTAAAGTTTATTTAATTTCAAGTAAAAAAGCTCTTTTATGGTTATAGAGTTAGTTAACTATAATAACCCAGGTTTAAATCACAATCAGAACAATCACAATTAAATTTTTTCCAAATCGTTCAGCCCTAAAGGATGGTTTGCACTCAAAAAAAAAAAAAAGTTTTTAACTTTAAATTGTATTTTCTATGCAAATTCACTCCCCTACAAAATCACCCACAAATCATTTTAGAATTACTAATTCTTTCCAAAAAATTCCAAACTATTTAAGTCATTTGGTCTGCAACCTTTATTGTGATTTTGTGAGTGTGTTTGTTTACCTGAGACAGAAGCTGTTCTGTTTTGTCCTTCCAGACTCGTCCCTCCTCCTGTATCTGTACAGCATACTGATCTCTCTCCACCTGCAGCTGAGCGACCGACTCCATCAGCTGCACACACACACACACACACACAATCAGGAAACTCAGAATCACATTCAGGACTAACGCAGACACAAATGACAGCAACACACACCTGAGCCGCGTGGGCCTCTAACTGGTGCTTTTCTTCCAGGAGGAGCTGAACCTGCTGGTGTTCAGATGGAGGACCCGATTGACTGGAGAACTGGAGGAGCAATTCAAAGAGGCATTTCACATCACAGGAATCACATCATGTAGGGATGCTCGATTATGACAAAAATCATAAATCACAATTATTTTGGTCAATATTGTAATCATGATTATTTAACATGATCACAAGTAGGCCATAAAAGCAAAACCTTTTTTTTTTTTTTCAATGCAAGACTCAAGTATTCAGCTAACAGCCTACCACAGAAATTGAATAATCTAATGTAAAATAAAACAGTCTTCACTGTAAGAATTAAACTTCCTTTGTTTCTTATTAAAGCCACTAAAGTCCTTCTGTCAAGAGTTGTGAGTGACTTTATCTTTGTCTTTTGTTATTTGATTAATATAAAGCACAGTCGGCAGCAGGAATAAAGCCCGCTGTCACTTTAAGAGCTACATGTATCCAATTTACTATTACATTTGCATTACACTTGTGACCCTGGAGCACAAAAGCAGTCTTAAGTCGCTGGGGTATATTTGTAGCAATAGCCAAAAATACATTGTATGGTTCAAAATTATCCATTTTTCTTTTATGCCAAAAATCATTAGGACATTAAGATCATGTTCCATGAAGATATTTTATAAATTTCCTACCGTAAATATATTAAAACTTCATTTTTGATTAGTAATATGCATTGCTAAGAACTTCATTTGAACAACTTTAAAGGTGATTTTCTCAATATTTTGATTTTTTTTGCACCCTCAGATTCCAGATTTTCAAATATTGTCCGATCCTAACAAACCATACATCAATGGAAAGCTCATTTATTCAGCTTTCAGATGATGTAGAAATCTCAACTTTGAAAAATTCACACTTAAGACACATTTAGTTACTGGACGATGACATCACTGCAATGCTTTTATGGAGGAGCGAAAGCACACTGCTGTAAAGGGGACAGAAAAAGGCCGCAATAATTGTTTTTTCTCAATTATTGTATTTGCATGATCGTCGGAGGCCGAAACTGAAATGATAACTGAATTTCGATTAATTGCACCGCCCTAACACCACGTGAACAGTAAAAGTTCAAAGCGTTTTCTCACCTGCTGCAGCATGACATCGGCCATCTCCAGCCGCTTACGGAGATCATCAACCTCCTGCTTCAAGGCGCTGTTCTCATGTACTCTCAGCTTGAGCTGCTCAGACAGCTCTGAGCTCTGCTGCCTGGACTCCTCGCTCACATTACTGACAGAGACCATATTCATATAACACACGCTCACATAACACCTGCTGCTGAACGAGGAGTAAAAAACAACTGAAGAGTCTTACCTAAACCTGAGGACCTCCAATCGTAGACTGTCTCGCTCCTTCTCAAGCTCTTTGTTATGCTGCAGAAAAAAACATACAAGGATTTCTGAACTTGAACTGTGTTGCTGAAGATAAATAATGAAGATAAAGAGAGGATCTGGTACCTTCTCAAACTGCTTCTGTTGTGTAGAGACTGTAGATAGTGTCCTCTCTAACTCAGACACTCGCTGTTTACTGGCCTGCAGCCGCGAGCTCAGATCTTCTGCCTCACCTGCACAAACACACAGAACAATGAGACTACATCCAGTTCACACTTTACTACAAAATTGTAAAAAAACACAGGAAAGAAATTCTCTTTCTCAAAAGAAAAGAAAGCCTATTTTTAGGCCTAATATGAGAGGGGGTCGAATTGTAACTGCTGTCGAGTAAACTAATGAGTTATGCTGTCTTATTTCTTTACCAATTACATGTATTTATTAAAAATGATTTTTCTTCCTTGGAAAATTCTACTCAGAAGCAAATTTCTGAAAATTAAAAATGAGATTAATTTTGTTTTTACAGATTTAACTCAGATTCAAGTCACAATTAATGCGTTTATTACAAGGAGGATCTCACAAGAATATGTCCAGGTCATACTTCACCACAAAACAAAGAAATTGAGTAAGAAATTATATTGTGCATAAAAGTAGAAGCCTGTTTTTAGGACTAATATGAATTTTTTTTTTTTTTTTTTGTAACTGCCAATGTAAGTGACAAAAATCTAATTATAACTGTCACTGAAATTTCAATGGTACTAATGTAAATGAGTTCTGCTGTCTTATATTTTCTAATTAGATATATTTATTAAAAAAAAAAATTCTTACAAGACCAACTGAATTCAGTTATATTTCGGAAAATCCTATTTACAAGCAAATTTCAGAAAATTAAAAATAAGATTAATATAGTTTTTGCAGATTCAGGTCACTATTAATATGTGATTTATTACAAGGTTGATCTCATAAGAATATGTCCAGCCCATACTTCAGAATAAAATCCAAAGAAATGTAGTAAGAAATTATTCTTTGCATAAGGAAAAAGATCGATTTTATGCTTAATATAAGGAGTTTTTTTGACTTGCTGATAAAATTAATAAAAATTATAATTGCCATTGAGATTCTCATCAGATTTTTATCAATGTAATATATATATTTTTATTGCATTATGGTAAAAAAAATATTTTAATACAGTTATTATTTTCTTATTTAAATAAAGGCAGTACAGCAAATACAATCATGATGTACCTGGTTGTAATATTACTGGTTTAATTTGTAATATATTTAACAAATGATTTATGTCCTGTTCTTAACGTGTTTTTTTGAGAACCACCCAAATAATATCATCATTCTGAGCATGTGTTATCTCACACACACACACACACACACACACACACACACCTGTCTTCTGTCGCGCTGCATGCTGTGTGTAAGACAGGGCCGTCTGTAGCTCTGATTTCTCAGACACCAGGATGCCAATGGTCTGAATGTGAACCTGAATGTAGAAGACATGCATCACTAAACATACAAAACCTTACGCTTGCATAACAGCACTGACATTAAGTTAATGTAAATCAAATTACATTCAACAGTTAACACATTTACTGTTACATTTGTAAGGTGGAAGTTTATCATCCCATACATTTCCTCTCAATTACAGCCCAAATGAGTTCTGCTATCAACAAAACATCTTATTTCTTTCCAATTAAATATACTTATTAATAGCTTTTTTCTTTAAAAGACCAACTGAGTTCACTACCTTTTGGGAAATCCTATTTGAATGCAAATCTCAGAAAATTAAAATCAGGATTAAAATAGTTTTTATAGATACAATTCAGATTCAGCCTACATCTAATGTGATTTAAAATCATTCAATGTGAACCATGCATATAATGGTAATTATTCCTTTTTCTGTATTTTTCCTCCATCAGACTGTGATCAAGATTTCACACATCTGCATTCAGCAGATGTTTATTCACTTCAGCAGATATTTCTAGAGCTTAAAGTCTGTCTCTATGTTTAGCTAGTATGTTCTGAGTCAATCTTTTTGTTTTGATTTCATTTATACACAAGGGCAAGGCTTTCATAAGTTTCTGAATGAAAGCTGAGAAGTCAGACTCCTTTGAAGTGAGTGAATGTGTTCAGTCAGCTTGTTATTTTGTTAGTTATATAATATATAAGACCTGTTCGATGGAAATATAGCCAAATACTGTGACGATGATGGTCCCATCATACTTATTTATTAGCGAACTGTGCATAACTTCAGTCCTGTGTAATCTGTTCACCTGTAGCTGTTCTCGCATCGCTCCCTGCTCCTTAGTGAACTTCTGCTCAAACTCTTTCCGCTCCTGATGAGAAGAGATAACGCACAATAAGAGGAGTCGCTCATTAACAAACCATAAATGAGCAATCTAACAGCACTGCTGGCAGCTTACTGTACCTTCTGTAGTTGATCAGAAAGCTCCTGAGACTGCTTTGTCTGAAAACACAGAACAAACATTTAACTCATGTGTTTATTAAGAAATAAATCAGTAAACTGACAACCACAAGCATGTTAAACAGGGAGCTGGCAGTTAATGCTTTGTTAAAGACAATATGAATTTCAAATTCATCTAAATCTCTTTAAATGTCATTATGCAAAAGTCTGATATGATAATTAATCTGCGAAACCTTCTGAAGGCCACGTAGAAAGGGAAAAAATATTGACTAATATTCATTAATAACTAACACGTAAAATCCAATCCATAACTTACTAAAACAATCTAACTGAATGAACAGAATTTAAATATTTAACCCTTTTATAATGTATTAATAATAACCATTTAATTAAATCAATAAGGCGCTCAAGGATGTGCATTAATCTGAAGTATATTCACAATATAGCATGAGCTCTCACACGTGAAACACATCAAAACAGATGAAAAAAGCAATGTTTACTAGGCCATGCACTTGTGTCTGAATAAACGGTAATTATATGTGTGTAATACTATTAGTTCACATAGAATGCAATCTTGAATTTCTAGTCAAAAGCAATTGCTCCTTTTTGTAAGTCACTTTGGACAAAAGCATCTGCTAAATGCATAAATGTGACCCTGGAGCACAAAAGCAGTCGTAAGTCGCTGGGGTATATTTGTAGCAATAGCCAACAATACATTGTATGGGTCAAAATTATCCTTTTTTTATGCCAAAAATCATTAGGATATTAAATAAAGATCATGTTCCATGAAGATATTTTGTACATTTCTTACCATAAATGTATCAAAACTTCATTTTTGATTAGTAATATGCATTGCTAAGAACTTCATTTGAACAACTTTAAAGGCGATTTTCTCAATATTTAGATTTTTTTGCACCCTCAGATTCCAGATTTTCAAATAGTTGTATCTCAGCCAAATATTGTCCGATCCTAACAAACCATACATCAATGGAAAGATTATTTATTCAGCTTTCAGATGATGTAGAAATCTCAATTTTGAAAAATTTACACTTAAGACTGGTTTTGTGGTCCAGGGTCACAAATGTAAATGTTAACATCCAAACTTAGTATGCAAGACATCCGTTTGAGCCACAAGTGCATGTACAAACAATTTAAAAACTAGAAATTGAAACAATGTTGCACATTACAAGTAGTTCAGCTTCAAAAACTTCATTGTTTGAAGAATGCAATCTTAAATTTCTAATCAAAGAATTTATTTTGTTTTTCTTTTGTAAGTCACTTTGGACAAACACATCTGCTAAATGCATGAATGTAAAAGCTAACATTTAAACTTAGTATGCAAGATGACTGAGGCATAAGTGCATGGAGCAACAATTCAAGAACTAGAAATTGAAACAATGTTGCAAGTAACAAGAGTAGCAAATAATGTTGCATCTTCAAAAACTCCATTGTGTTTTAGTGAACCAAAGCATGGGACGTTACAGACACACAGCCATGTTCATGCACACACTCTTACCAGTATCTCGAGTTTGGACGCGAGCTGGGCGTTTGTGAGCGTGCTGGAGTCCAGAGCCGCTGCCAGCTCTTGGTTGCGAGTCTGAGGGGTCAACATGCATAGAGAAACAGAGAGAGAGAGGACGAATGAAAGACTAAGAGAGGTGGATGTGACAGCACACAGGCGGTGATATAGTGTAACACAAAGAATCTGTTATACACTATATTGCCAAAAGTACTGGGTCGCTCCCTTCTAATGAACAGGTTTGACTACTTTAGTAATTTCTATGAGTACAAATCTTAATGTTAAATGTCATGTTAGAATAGAAAAGGGTCCTGTCCAAACTCTATTAAATGCACTGTTTTGCAAATCGAAATTGTAGTTTTCCTGGATATTATAAAGCAAAACTATTGACTGCATCATTTTGTCCACAGACGAGCAGGAGTATTTAGTTAAAATTTAAAAAAAGACTACAGATCAAAAATATTGGCACTAGTAATAATGATGATGATTGATTACAAAGTTAGTTTGGGGTTGGTAAGATATTTTTTTTAAAGAAACTAATACATATATTCATCAAGGCTGCATTCAATTGATCAAAAGTGCAGTAAAGACATTTATAATGTTATAAAAGGTTTCATTTTAAATAAAAAAATCATGCTGTTCTTTTGAACTTTATTCAAAGAATCTGGAAAACTAAAACGCATCAGTTTCCACAAAAATTATTGGGCAGCACAACTGTTTTCTGCATTGATAATAAATGTCTCTTGAGCAGCAAATCAGCATATTAAAATGATTTCTGAAGACCATGTGACACTGAAGACTGGAGTAATGATGCTGAAAATACAGCTGCAGATCACAGAAATAAATTACAGTTTAATATATATTCACATAGAAAACAGCTGTTTTAGATTGTAATAATATTTCACAATTTTTACTGTATTTTTGATCAAATAAAGGCAGCCTTGGTGAGCAGAAGAGACTTCTTTCAAAAACTTTTAAAAAATCTTCCCAAGCTCAAACCTTTGAATGGTAGTGTATGTTAACGCATGACTGCTATCTACAGACACTCAGGCTTCTATGCGGAAGAAGTTAACTTATAAACAGAGCCTCATTCTGCCATGTAGCCTGTTACAGACGTGTTTGTGACGCTGAAACAGGATGTTTGTTCAGTGTGTAGCAGGAGATCATGGGAGCGCCGGATCAAATGCCAGAACTAGTCCTACAGGACACACTGCAATAATGCACACACTGACAGATACATAACCAATTATACCAATTAAGATATAGATTACAGCAGCACACAGCACAGATAAGAGGAAACGGGTTTCAGGTCTTTAATGCTTTATAAGTAGCAGAAATAGATTCAATTGTTCTTGATTTGGTCTGTAAACCATGAGGGAAACAATCTGGGAAATGATTGTGAAAATGATATCAAGTGGCTGACACTCTTAAATAGACCATTGCATCAGCCAATGCTGAAAACCCCTACAGACTACAAGCTATTTCCATCATAAGAACTTGTGCTTCAATAAGATTATCCTGCTTGAGGGAGATTAGTGACCGGTCAGAGTGGTAATTATAAACCTCTAGACTAAACTAAATTACCTTGCTGCATAGCAACACAGTTCGATTTAAAATTATGTTTTTTAAAAAAAAAGCACAGGTGAGTTAATAGCAAAACATATCAAAATACCTCCAGTTCTTTCTCGTTGACCGTCGGTGGACCACTGTCTCCATTGATGTATGTTGTTGACTGCATTACAACCAAGAAGGAAAGAAAAACAATTCACTTGAATAAAAACGAGTGAATCAAAATTCAAAGCTTTGCCCTGAATCATTTGATCAATCAATTCTGGAATGGTTTAAATGTTGATATTTGGGTTATTTACATGTTTTAGATACAATTTAAACTGCTTCTATTCCAAGTCATGCAAATGTGTTTATACTTTTATGTTTGTAATTCACTCAAGCCATGAAAAATTCAAGAATTTGGGAGGAACCTGTGGAGTTCAGTTCTTAAAAGTCAAAACAGGTCATTTAATTTCTTAATAAATGCAATTGGCCTCATTTGTTTCATTAGTGCATGTCATCCTAAAGAAAAACAATGCTTGCTTTCATAACCTTTCATTAAAATTTTAATAACTCTATCCACTTCTGTAATGACTTTTCTACTGATGTAATCAAGCAGGGTGGAAAAAAATAACATTAATAACATCACAGCATCACAATCCAACCAAACCCAAAGGAAGCAGACACTGTGACTCACCTCAGACAGCAGTCCATTGAGCTGCTGGGAAATCTGTCTCAGGCTCTCGGTGGACGACAGCGGCCTGCAAACACAAACCTGTGAGCTCAGCATATCAAAACAGACTATTTGGTGTTAGGTTTTGAACTAAACAAGCATAACAAACACACAGAATCAAGGGTATCTGTGTATAGTTAGTGTGTATGAACGGGCAAGCTACAGTTTCAATGTAAATCTTTGTTTTTGTCATTGTTTTGGGTCCATTTTTACATATTAAACTTTAAGTATGTTACATTTTACTACTTCATAAAGTCAAAAACATACACAACACACTTTTTTACTTTATAGTCATTTTTTAAATATTTGTGTCATTCACATTATCGCATGAGTAGTTCATTTAAAAAAAAAAAAAATTATACTATTTTTATATGCTTTTCCACTTTGAATCCAGGGTAATTCTAATCAAAAAAATACAAATAAACCAATCCTTGAAATAAAATAAACTTTAACTGACATAAAACAATATATAATAAACTTAAGCTTTTTTATTTCACCTAATTGCCAAGGCTACTTTTCTCATTTTAATTTAGTTTATCATGAAGTACTAAAATATCTCAAACTAAAATAAATAACAATTAATAAAAACAATACACATTTCCAAAAAAAAAAAAAAAAAAAAAAGACACAAAAAAAAAAAAAAATGAGTAAAACTTAAACTAAAATTAAAATGAAACTACAAAATATAAAAATAAAAACTAATTAAAAATACTAATAAAAACTATGGCAGTATCTCAGTGATACTAAAATAATACTATCTGAATTTGGTTATGTGTGATTCATCACAGAGCTTCTTGGTTTGATTCAAAACTCTCAATTGGAGATTTTTTTTAAATGCATCTGGGAAAAATGAATTGCAAAATATTTCCAAAACCAAGGAATCAGAAAACCTGAGCTGTCACTGTTGCGCTCTGTAAAACATCAAACATTCTGACTGGTTGTAACACTGTCATTCTTCAAAGACAGAAACTTGCATCACGTTCACTGCATGATATTTCTGTAGTAGCTTGTTCTCAAATAAAGAGTAAATTTACCTGTCATCTTCCAGAGGATGTTCATCGCCGTTTGCATCTGCTGTGTACTTCTGCTGAAAAAAACATATGAATGAAAACCACTTGAGATGCAAAACCGGACAACACAAGAAAACATAAAAATGACAAAACTGACAAAGCAATGCACTAAAATTAATGACACGCATGGATCAGATTAAAAACATAAGCAAACAACAGCTAAACCATTAACAGTCACAAACACACAACATCTGTTTCAAAGGCCAACCTAGACTTTTGAAACCCAGCTAAGGTGACTGACATGGAGACAGACAGACCTGCAGGCCAGCTTTATCAGTGTTAATAGCAGAAGCAGGGTTAGAGACGGGTTCTGCACTGTTCTCCTCCAGATCCTGCGAGACCTGTTTCACCGCATCCACATGATCCTGATGCAATACAGCGACAGAGACGCATTAGACTGTCAGTGGGTTAAAACACACACACACACACTACTTTCACAGTGCAGATGCACAACTATCTTCATTATTCTCAACAGCTCATGTATTCTCATATTTGTGACCCTGGACCACAAAACCAGTCATAAGGGTCAATTTTTTGAAATTGAGATTTATAAATCATCTGAAAGCTGAATAAATAACTTTCCATTGATGTATGGTTTGTTAGGATAGGACAATATTTGGCTGAGATACAACTATTTGAAAATCTGGAATCTGAGGGTGCAAAAAAATCAAAATATTGAGAAAATCACCTTTAAAGTTGTTCAAATTAAGTTCTGAGCAATGCATATTACTAATCAAAAATAAAGTTTTGATATATTTACAGTAGAAAATTCACTAAATATCTTCATGGAACATGATCTTTACTTAATATCTTAATGATTATTGGCATAAAAGAAAAATCACTAATTTTGACCCATGCAATGTATTTTTGGCTATTGCTACAAATATACCCCAGCGACTTAAGACTGCTTTTGTGCTCCAGGGTCACATTTATCAAATACATTCATATAAAAGTGATTAAACATTTCCAGGCATGTTCAATTCAAAATATATTCAATCCCAATATATTCAGACCCTGAAACTTAATTTTGCATGTCAAAGATGCATCAAAGTCAACATGAAAAAGCATTCACAGCATGCAAAAATGGATTTTATGAAGTTGCAAAATAAAGGATTATTGGAGCACGTTTTAGAAGAAAAATACTATTTTAGTCTTTTAGTTCAACGTGTTATTTGCCATTTCTTTGAAATTAATTGTTACATTTACTTGCAATTTCTGAGTGCAAATGGTTTCTACAAATTATTTTCAGTGTGAGTCAAATTTATGTAACATATGAAACATTTACTGTATTTCTTTAAAATAAAGAGCACTGATGAACCGGAAACATGAGTCTGATTTCATGCTGACTTTAAAAATTGCAGCAGATGATGCAAACATCGACTTCTTCCTGCGATGATGATCTCACAGCATGCGAGGAAACACAGATGAGGAACCAAAGAACAAACGGAGGAGAAAGACATCGGTGAGAGAGGAGGGACAGCGAGCAGCTCACCTGACTGCTGTTGACAAAAGAAGGCTGAGACACTCCATTAGTCAGACTAAGATCAGACACCATAACTTTGAGAATATTCTCAATCTACAGGGGAAGGAGAAGCAGATGATAAAGGAAAGGTGTGAGAGAGTAAGAAAGAGATAACGTGATTAAGGAAACACAAGATGAAGGGTTAGTAGCGCCTGAGTCAGATCAACCACACCGTTCTGTTATTTATATACTATTACAAGTATAATTATACATTATTAGCACTAATATGAGCTTTTATATTTAATATTCTCAGTTTTCATTCTAACTGCAGTCATTTTTAGTTACTTTGTTTTGTGCTTTTGTCAATTTTTGAGTTTTTGTTATTTGTAAATATTAATATTTCAGTTTAATCCATTTTCTAGGTTCAAGATTTATCCCATATATTTTACGTACATGTAATGAAGTGAAATGTTTTTTCTTTAGTTCATCATCTCTCAGTGCAACAACAAACATAACCAACAACCAGTTTATTAAATTTATTCTATTCTATTCTTAGAAATATGATGTTATTAAAATAAATATAGTATTGAATATAGTAGGGGAAAAAACTAAAGCAGAGATTTTTGTGTAAAATGTATATAAATGTATCTGTACAGCGTGCAATTTTTTGTTTTAATTTGCTTTTTTCCCCCATTATTTCCAGTTAATAATTATAGTGTTAAGTTAAACAAAACCAAAACTAGAAATAAGTTTAGGATTTTCATCTAAAATTTACTTCTTTTTTTTTCAGCTTTATTATTAACAAAAGGTTATTTATACAAAAATACTGCAATTAACAAATACAATAAAAAAAAGTTTTTAATTGTTTTATTTATTTATAGTTAGTCATTTTAGTGCCTCAACTCAACAAACATATTTCAGTTAGTTGCCAAGAATTTCGTCAAATATTTATATATTTTGTTTTAATGTTTTGAACAGTTTTGTTATTAGTTAGGATTAATAACCCTGGATCAGACTCTCTGTAATAAATGCCAAAATACTCGCTGTTCTGTGTCAGTGCAAATATGACTGATTATTATAAACCAATAATAAAACCAGTATCTATACAAAAACAAAGCAGAAGCTAAAACAGATCCTCAAAATGATGAAGAGGAAAAATAATTCAACATGCAAAAACTGACTATATTCCTGAAATGAGGATTAATTCCTGCAGTGGGAAACTTATTAACTGATCAGTCAAAACCCAACAGAGCAGACAGTGAACATTCATCGCATCTGGCCAGTGAAGCTCTGGTTTCATGCAGTGTGGATTGATTACGCACCTGACTCACATTATCAGGTGAGTGTCTGTCAGCAGGTGCGTCCAGCTGATCGCCTCCTTTCACTTTCCTCTTCTTCTTTGGTCCAGCACTTCCTGTGGATGGGGTGGTCTTCTGTTGAAACTCCTTCAGCTGCAGGACACAAGAGCAGAAACATTTTTGATTTAACGTTTGATATTAAATACACTATATTGCCAAAAGTATTGGGTCGCCCCCTTCTAATGAACAGGTTTGACTACTTTAGTAATTTCTATGAGTACAAATCTTAATGTTAAATCATATAATGATATTCTAGGAAATTGTGTGCTTCTAATATTATAGCAACAGTTTGGACAGGACCCTTTTCTATTCTATGACAATGCCTCTGTATAAGACAAGGTTCAAAAAGAAAATGATTGATTGAGTCAGTGTGGAAGAACTTGGACTTGGTCTGCATAAAACCAAGTCCTAATCCCAGTTGAACACTGGCTCTGGTGTGACCGTAAATGCAGACCTTGAGCCAAAACTCATCACCAAACACCAATGACTTGTACATATGGGTTCAGTCATTTTAGACACTTTCCAAAACTGGTTGCAACAGAGATGGAAATACAGTTTTTGGGGTCACATGAATTATGTTCCCATCGTTGTTGCCACAGATTTGGAAGTGCATTTTTCTGTTCTAAAGAAGGGTGCCACACTTTGTCTATATAGTGTATGTACAAGTCATTGGTGTTTGGTGATGAGTTTTTTGGCTCAAGGTCTGCATTTACAGTCACACCAGAGCCAGTGCGTTCAACTGGGATTAGGACTTGGCTTTATGCAGACCAGTCAAGTTCTTCCACACTGACTCAATCAATCATTTTCTTTTTGAACCTTGTCTTATACACAGAGGCATTGTCATGTTAGAATAGAAAAGGGTCCTGTCCAAACTGTTGCTATAATATTAGAAGCACACAATTTCCTAGAATATCATTATATGATTTAACATTAAGATTTGTACTCATAGAAATTACTAAAGTAGTCAAACCTGTTCATTAGAAGGGGGTGACCCAATACTTTTGGCAATATAGTGTATATCATATTACAGCTACAGTATCAGTCATGTATGTGTGCAGATACACTGAAAAGAAATTGGTGTAGGATTAAGTATGAAGCCATTTTCACTTTTACTGCTAGTAAATTTCACAAAGAAATGGCACGTAACACATTGAATTAAACGTAACATTCTAAAGTTTGAAATCAAATTTAAACTCTAATCAAACTGTTTTATTTAAAACTTTTTTTAAAAAAATCATTTTTGCAGTGTATATGACAGAAATACTTCATGTTCACAACAAAAGATCGTAAAAATGGAGATCCAGCCCACAAAGTCTGCATCCACTACAAATCACCAAAACACTGCTGATTAAAGTCACTGAGCAAAAATTATGACGAAAAGTTATCCACATGACTCCAGTCCATCAATTAACACCTTGTAAAATGAAAAGCTGTGTTTTTGTAATAAAAAATCTATCATTAAGGCAATTTCAAATTCAAGCCATTGTTTCAGGCTAAAATCCAAGTCCATAATCCATAATAACGCTTCCTCCAGTGAAAAAGTGTTCTGGTCTGAACCAGGAGAGAAATCTGCACAGATCAAGCAGTGTTTACAAGACAAAACAGCTCTGAACTAATATGTGTCTGGATTTTGTTGTGAGAGACAACAGGAGATGCACTTTTTCACTGGAGGAAGCGCTATTCTGGATTATGGACCCATACTTTAGTTAAAAACATCTTAATGCTGGATTTGTTTCAGGTTTTGTCTTCTCCAGATGTTAACTGATGGACTGGAGTGGTGTGGATTATTGTGATGTTTTTATCAGCTGTTTGGCTCTCATTCTGACGGCACCCATTCACTGCAGAGCATCCATTTCTGAGACACATTTCTCCAAATCTGATGAAGAAACAAACTCATCCTGATCTCGGATGGCCGGAGGGTGAGTAAACTGTCAGCACATTTTCTTTTTTGGTGAACTATTCCTTTAATTTAATAACTGAAGTGTTTGGCTGCTGTTTAATTAAATCAAGCATGCCACTGACAGGCAGAAAGGACTCCACACAGCAATCTCAAGTCAATAATTTGTCCTGATTCTGGCACAGTTTAAACACACTGGTTGGAACGCATTGTGAAAGCGTCCACAAACTAAATCAAGTTCCGCTGCACCAGTGACACAACAGATACGCTCAGATATGACAACAAACTGCACATTCTGTTCGTGAAGAACCTCCTGCAATATGAAGACACGTCTCTAGTAGGTCAGGTTCGCAGTAGTGGGTTTGGGTGTGATTCAGACGGCTCTAAATCAGCTCTCATATGACAGAGCATTGGTTTTCCATAACTTAAATTCCAGGGTTGATTTTTTCAAGCCGTGCTGACGTTCCAGGCCACAGTCGGCATAAAGGACAGCAGCTGTGCTTCACAACCTAGTGCAGACATGAGCGCCCTAACTAAACAGCATTTTCAGGCATCAAGTGGCTGCCTTCGTAGACAGCACACACATGCATCATGGAACAAAAACACTAATAATCACAGATTTGATCAATTAAACCTCAAACAGCAACCTAAAGAGCACAATGAGAGCACAATGAGTTTATCTAGGTTCAAGATTTATCAGTTTACATACATGTAATTTAACATTTTACATACATGTAATGAAGTGAAATGTGTTACAAACACAACCAACAACAAATTAAGCACATTAAAAATAAAATATAGTTTATTATATTCATTATATTATCTTATTTTCTTAGAAATACGATGTTAATAAAATAAACTGAATATAGTAGGGGGAAAAGTATAAAGCAGAGCTTTTATATATAAACCTATACAATGTATAAAGAATCTGTACAGTGTGCAATTTTCCAGTTTTACGTTGCTTTTTTTTTGTTTGTTTGTTTGTTTTAATTCATCATTTCCAGATAGTTAATAATTTTAGTGTAAAACTAAACCAAAACTAGAAATAAGTTTAGGTTTTTATCCAATATTTACTTTTTTTCAAATTTATTATTAACAAAATGTTACTTTAAAAAAAAAAACTATTAATCACAGATTTGATCATAAACCTCAAAATAGCAATCTAAAGAGCACAATGAGGGCAAATTAAACGTATTAAGCACTTTTACTGTTAACAAACTAGACACTCAACCAGCTGTTTCAATTAGAGCTGTCATTTTAACTAGCAGTTAGCAAGTGAGCTAACACTAATCAGTTGGTTAAATGAGCCTAAAGTCAATAAGAGTACTAAAATGATATTAAATTAATGTCTAGTTTTAGTTTATTTTAAACTAATTCACATTGTTGTTTTTAATTCTGTAACTGACGCCAAAACACAGAGGCTAACACATTAGCATGCCAAGTCAAACTGACATTGACTCACAGACACTTATAAAGCGCATTTCTGACAGGTTTAAATCGTTATAAACGCGAATAGAGAGACAAATTCTAACGAGTTCGAATTCAGGCTCTGCCTCAGCTCAGTCCTCGGACTTTCCTGACAGCCGCGCCCGAACAGGAGCGCTGGAAGCCGGATGCGGGCCCGCGGAGAGGTCGGTAGACGTGGAATGTCAACATGACAGATGAAACACAGACGCTCAGACGCGATTCAGATGCGATCATCAGTTGTGTTTTGTCACAAAGAGAGTTAAAGAAGATGTGAAAGTATATAAACGTACCTTTTTCTTGGCTGCAGCGAGTTTGATTTGCCTGTTCTGGTCCGCCATCCTTTCCCGCAGCTGAGCGAAGCCAACGGCACCACGTCATCAGATCATCCGCGAGAGTCTGTGTGTGTGTGTGTGTGTGTGAGAGAGAGAGAGAGAGAGAGAGAGAGAGACCCCACTGACTCTACGATTTCCGCATCCAAACCCTGGGCAGTTTTAATGTTAGTAAAGTTAGGTTTATTTACTTATGCTTTAGATTTGCGTTTTTATCATTTATTATTTATTAAGGTTTTTTTCGTTGTCATTCAGTAGTTTTTGTAGCACATTCTGTCATATATGCTGCTATAATGTCTATTATACTAGCTTGTCACCATCATCTTTGCACTGGTGTATTTAGTGTGATTTCACAACTTCTTCATACCTTTTTTTTTTGTTGCTATAATTAAATCTTTCTTTAGATTTTTCCCCACAGTCAGTGCAGAAAATGTGTATGTAAATTTTGTAATTATTTAAATTAATTTAAGTAGTAATTATGTTATTTTGTTATTAGTATTTTTTAATTAAACCGGTTATGTTTGATTTATTTTTATTAGTTCTGTTTGAGTTTTTATTTATTTGGCAGTCAACAAAAAGTTTATCTGTAGACAAATAAATAAATAAAATAGATAATTTTACTTATGTGTGTTGATCCTTGGAATGAATATCTGCCAACACTAAAGACTGCTGAAACTAGTGAGTCTCTTTAACTAATGAGTCGCTTTAACTAGTGAGTCCCTTTAACTAGTGAGTCCCTTCAACTAGTGAGTCCCTTTAACTAGTGAGTCTTTTTAACTAGTGAGTCCCTTTAACTAGTAGTCTCTTTAACTAGTGAGTCCCTTTAACTAGTGAGTCTCTTCAGCTGAGTCCCTTTAAGTGAGTCTCTTCAGCTGAGTCCCTTTAACTATTGAGTCCCTTTAACTAGTAGTCTCTTTAACTAGTGAGTCCCTTTAACTAGTGAGTCCCTTTAACTAGTGAGTCTCTTTAACTGAGTCCCTTTAAGTGAGTCTCTTCAGCTGAGTCCCTTTAACTAGTGAGTCTTTTTAACTAGTGAGTCCCTTTAACTATTGAGTCCCTTTAACTAGTAGTCTCTTTAACTAGTGAGTCCCTTTAACTAGTTAGTCTCTTTAACTAGTGAGTCCCTTTAACTAGTGAGTCTCTTTAACTAGGCTTATTTCGCTCAAATATTGTTCACAAATCTGTCTAAATCTGTGTTAGTGAGCACTTCTCCTTTGCCGAGATAATACGTCCACCTCACAGGTGTGGCATATCAAGATGCTGATTAGACAGCATGATTATTGCACAGGTGTGCCTTAGGCTGGCCACAATAAAAGGCCACTCTAAAATGTGCAGTTTTATCACAGCACAATGCCACAGATGTCACAAGTTTTGAGGGAGCGTGCAGTTGGCATGCTGACTGCAGGAATGTCCACCAGAGCTGTTGCCCATGAATTGAATGTTCATTTCTCTACCATAAGCCGTCTCCAAAGGCGCTTCAGAGAATTTGGCAGTACATCCAATCGGTCACACAACGGCAGACCACATGTAACCACACCAGCCCAGGACCTCCACATCCAGCATCTTCACCTCCAAGATCGTCTGAGACCAGCCACCCGGACAGCTGCTGCA
>JAFVLL020029703.1:68920-86774 GCA_021397915.2 Tor tambroides
TATCCTAACAAACCATACATCAATGGAAAGATTATTTATTCAGCTTTCAGATGATGTATAAATCTCAATTTTGAAAAATTGACACTTATGACTGGCTTTGTGGTCCAGGGTCACAATATAACACCTGCTGCTGAATGAGGAGTAAAACACAACTGAAGACTCTTACCTAAACCTGAGGACCTCCAATCGTAGACTGTCTCGCTCCTTCTCAAGCTCTTTATTATGCTGCAGAAAAAGCAGACAAGGCGTTTTGAACTGGAGCTGTGTCGGTTTGGTCAGATACAGCTGATAATGAAGAGGATCTGGTACCTTCTCAAACTGCTTCTGTTGTGTAGAGACTGAAGATAGCGTCCTCTCTAACTCAGACACTCGCTGTTTACTGGCCTGCAGCCGCGAGCTCAGATCTTCTGCCTCTGCTGCACAAACACACACCAATCAACACGTTAGTATACTACACGGTGGATCATGTGCACAAACATCTTTAAAAAAAAAAAGGAAATTAAATTATATATTGCATAAAGAAAAGGAAGTCTATTTTTTTGCATAATATTTCTTTTTTTATTTTAATCTAATTATAATTTCCACTGAGATTTGAATTGTACCAATGCAAATGGAAAATTTCTGAAAATTAAAAATGAGATTAATACAGTTTTTATAGCTTCAACTCAGATCCAGGTCACATCTAATATGTGTATTATCACAAAGTAAATCTCATAAGAATATGTGCAGGTCTTATTTCACCACACAATCTTAAGAAATAAAAATATGAAATTATATTTTGCAGAAAGAAAAAGTAGTCTAATATTTCTGAAGTCTGAGATTTCAATGATGTAAATGAGTTCTGCTGTCAATAAAACATTTTTTCAATTTACATATATTCATTACAAATAATTATTCTTTCCTTAGAAAAGCAGCTGACTATATTTTGGAAAAACCTATTTAGAGGCAAATTTCAGGAAAAAATAAGATTAATATAGTTTTTATAGATTCATGTCACTATTAATGTGATTTATTACAAGATGGATCTCACAAGAATATGTCCAGCCCATACTTCACCATAAAACCCAAAGAAATATAGTAAGAAATTATGGTAATACTTTACAATAAGTTGTGATTTGTTAACATTAGTTAATGTATTAACTAACATGAACAAACAATGAACGATGCATTTATTACACACTTTATTAATCTTTGTTAATGTTAGTTAATGAAAATACAGTTGTTCATTAGTTAATGCACTAACATGAATAAACAATGTTAACAAACACAACTTGTGATTTTATTAAAATTTAAACTAACATTAAGATTAATAAATGTTGTAGGAGTATTGTTCACTCTTAGTTCATGTTTACTAATGTTGTTAACTAATGAACCTCGTTGTAAAGTGTCACCCAAATTATACATTGCATAAGGAAAAAGATCGATTTGCTATTGAGATTCTAATCAGACTTTTATCAATGTAATATGTTTTCACAGCATTATGGTAAAGAAATTATTTTAATGCAGTTATTGTTTTCTTATTTAAATCAAGACAGTACAACAAATACAAAGATGATGTAATATTACTGGTTTAAATAGTAATATTTCACACATGATCTAAGTCCTGGACATGTTTTTTGAGTATCACCCAAATAATATCATGATTCTGAGCATGTGTTATCTCACACACACTCACTCTCACACACTCTCTCTCTCTCACACACACACACTCTCTCTCACACACTCTCACACACACACACACACACTCACTCTCACACACCTGACTTGTGTCGCGCTGCCTGCTGTGTGTAAGACAGGGCCGTCTGTAGCTCTGATTTCTCAGACACCAGGATGCCGATGGTCTGAATGTGAACCTGAATGTGAAAGACATGCATCAGTAAACACACAAAACCTCACGTTTAATTAACAACTCCGGCATTAAGTTAATGTCAATTAAATTACATTCAACAGTTAACACATTTACTGTTACATTTGTTCGGTGGAATTTTATCATCACATACATTTCCTCTTAATTACAGCCAAAACTGGTAAATGACTTCTGCTGTCAATAAAACATCTTATTCCTTTCCAATTAAATAAATATATATTTCCTTAAAAGACCAACTGAGTTCACTACCTTTTGGAAAATCCTATTTAAATGCAAATCTCAGAAAACTAAAATTAGTATTTATATAATTTTTATAGAAGCAATTCAGACTCAAGCCACATTTAAAACCATTCAATGTGAACCATGCATTTAATGGTAATTATACTATTATACTTTTTTCTGTATTTTTCCTCCATCCGACTGTGATCGAGATTTCACACATCTGCATTCAGCGGATGTTTACTCACTTCTAGAACTGAAAGTCTGTGTGTTGAGCTAGTTTGTTCTGAGTCATTTTTTTGTTTTGCTATCATTTATACACAAAGCTGAAGTGCAAGACTTTCACGTTTCAGTGAGCAAATGATTTTTCATACGTGTATTATCAACACGTTCCTGAATGAATCAGTGCCGTAGATCCGAGCAGTCAGATTCGTCTGAAGTGAGTCGATTTGTTCAGTCAGTTTGTTATAAAATATGTAAGACCAGTTCGGTGTGAATACAGCTAAATATTGTGTCGCTGATGGTCCGTCCCATCATACTTATTCATGATTCAGTCCTGCGTAATCGGTTCACCTGTAGCTGTTCTCGCATCGCTCCCTGCTCCTTAGTGAACTTCTGCTCAAACTCTTTCCGCTCCTGATGAGAAGACAAGGAGTCGCTCATTAACAAACTACAAATGAGCAATCTAATAACACTGCTGGCAGATTACTGTACCTTCTGTAGCTGATCAGAAAGCTCCTGAGACTGCTTCGTCTGAAAACAGTGAACAAACATTTAACTTGTGTGTTTATTAAGAAATAAATCAGTAAACCGACCACCACAAGCATGTTAAACAGGGATCTGACAGTTAATACAGGTTAATGCTTTCTTAAAGGCAATATGAATTCAAAATGCATCTTATTCTCTTTAAATGTCATTGTGCAAATGTCTGATCTGAAAAATGCTCTGTAAAACCTTCAAACCTATTAAGATTATACTACTAACATCAAATCTTAACATGTGCAATCCAATCCAAAACTTATTAAAATAATGAAACAGAAAGAAAATAATAAACAGTTATTATGTATTAATATTAACCATTTAATTAACTCAATAAGGCACAAGAGGAAGTATATACAAAACACAGCATGACCTCTCAAATAGATGAGTAAAGCAATGTTTACTAGGCCATGCATTTGTGTCTGAATAAAGGTTAATTATATGTGTGTGTTTAATAATACTATCAGTTCACAAAGTATGCAATCTTTAATTTCTAATCAAAAAATTGCTTGTTCCTCTTTTGTAAGTCACTTTGGAGAAAAGCATCAGCTAAATGCATTAATGTAAAAGTTAAAATCTGAACTTAGTATGCAAGATGACTGTCTGAGGCACAAGAAAATGGGCAAACCATTTAAAAACTAGAAATTGAAACAATGTTGCATGTTTAAAGCAGTAAAGTAGCAAACAATGTTGCATCTTCAAAAACTCCATTGTTCTTGAATGCGTGTTTGCCTTGCTTTCTTTTTGCATCTGTATCTTAGTTTTATTCTCTGTAAAGCACAGTGGTTATCTCCTGTTGTGTTTATTTGTGCTATATAAATGAAATGAATGCATGAATGAACTGCAGCACGGGGCGTTACGGGGGCACAGCCTCTTAACGCACTCTCTTACCAGCGTCTCCAGTTTGGACGTGAGCTGGGCGTTTGTGAGCGCGCTGGAGTCCAGAGCCGCTGCCAGCTCCTGGTTGCGAGTCTGACGTGGCAAACAGAGAGAAATGAAAGACTAAGAGAGGAGGACGTGACGTCAAACAGGCAGTGATATGGTGAACACAAAGAATCTGTTATATGTGTAACTAGACTCTGATGTGGGATATAAACAGGCATTCGTTCATATTCAAACAGAGTGACGTTTAACATTTTACTCAAGAGTGTTCCTAAAGTAGAAAGAAGAGGGTTCTCTCTATTAAACCCCATTAAATCAAAATTGTAGATTTGTTACAGAACAAAGCTATTGATCATCTCATCATGTCTGCAGAAGAGTCATTGATTTATAATGAGAATATGGACCAAATATATGAGCTCTAGTAACAAAAACTCCTGAAAATGTTTAAAGTTATGTACACTACCATTCAAAAGTGTGCGATTTTTTATTTTTTTTACTTAATGATATTAATATTTTATATTTTACTCAGCAAGGACACATTAAATTGATCAAAAGTGACAGTAAAGACATTTAATGTTACAAAATATTTCTATTTCAATTTTTTCAATTTCTGTTTTTCGTTATTAAGAATAAAAAAAAAGCTACAGATCTAAAATATAAGCACTAGTAATAATCATAATTGCCTACCACTAATAAAAAACAGCTCAAATTGGGATCAAGTTATGTAAACTACTATTCAAAATTTTTTTTAAATGAAATAACACTTCTTTATTCAGAAAGGACACATCAAATGGATCAAAAGTGTCAGTGAAGACATTTATAATGTTCCAAAAGATTTCTATTTCAAATAAATGCTGTTCTTTTGAACTTTCTATTCATCTGTGAATCCTGAAAAATAAAATATAACACAGTTTCCACAAAAATATTGTGCAGCACAACTGTTTTCAACATTGATAATAATCAGAAATGTTTCTTGAGCAGCAAATCAGCATATTAGAATGATTTCTGAAGATCATGTGACACTGAAGACTGGAGTAATGATGCTGAAAATACAGCTTTGATCACAGAAATAAATTACAGTTTAACAGATATTCACATAGAAAACTGCTAGTTTACATTCTAAAAATATTTCACAATTTTTACTGTATTTTTGATCAAATAAATGCAGCCTTGGTGAGCAGAAGAGGCTCATTTAAAAAATCTGTATGACACTCAGGCTTCTATGTGGATGAAGCCAGTGAAACGTTAACTTATAAACAGAGCCTCATTCTGCCATGTAGCCTGTTGCAGACGTGTGTGTGACGCTGAAGCAGGATGTTTGTTCAGCGTGTAGCAGGAGATCATGGGAGCGCCGGATCAAATGCCAGAACTAGTCCAACAGGACACACCGCAATAACGCACATACTGACAGATACATAACCAATTATACCAATTAAGATATAGATTACAGTAGCACAGATACGAAAACAGTTTCAGCTCTTCTTTAATACTTTATATTTAGCAGAAATAGATGAAATTGTTCTTGATTTGGTCTGTAAACCATGAGGGAATCAATCTGGGATATGATTGTGAAAATGATATCAAGTGAGTGACGCTCTTTAATAGACCGCAGCATCAGCCAGTGCTGTAAACCCCTACAGACTACAAGCTATTTCCATCGCAAGAACTTGTGCTTCAGTAAGATTATCCCTCTTGAGCGAGATTAGTGTCCGTTCAGGGTGGTAATTATAAAGCGCTAGACTAAACTAAATTACCTTGCTGTACAGTTTTGCACGTCTACTTTTTTTAAAAAATGATGTTTAAAAAATAAAAGTTGAATTAATAGTAAAACATATCAATATACCTCTAGTTCCTTCTCGCTGACCGTCGGAGGACCGCTGTCTCCATTGATGTATGTTGTTGACTGCGTTAAACCCAAGAAGGAAAGAAAATCAGAATCAGAATCAAAAGCTTTGCTCTGAATCATTTAATCAGTTCATTCTGGAACGGGTTAAATGTTGATATTTGGGTTATTCACAAGTGTTACATAGGAATTAAACTGCTTCTACTCCAAGTCTTGCAAATGTGTTTATACTTTTACGTTTGTAATTCACTCAAGTCATGTAAGTTCAAAAGAATTTGGAACCAGTGGAGTTTAGTTCTTAAAACTCAAGACGAAATCAAAACAGGTAATTTAATTTCTTAAAAAATGCATTTGGCCTCTTTTGTTTCATTAGTGCATGTCAACCTAAAAAAAACAAAACAATGCCTGCTTTCATTAACATTTTAAGAAGAAGTCGTCATCTATCCACTTCTGAAATGACTTTTCCACTGATGCAATCAAGCAGGGTGGAAAAAATAACATTAATAACATCATAGCATCACAATCCAGCCAAACCCAAAGACTGAAGCCGTGACTGACCTCAGACAGAAGTCCATTGAGCTGCTGGGAAATCTGTCTCAGGCTCTCGGTGGACGACAGCGGCCTGCAAACACAATCATACCAGCTCAGCGTATCAGAACAGGCTATTAGCTGTTACAGTTTTGAACTAAACAAGCAGAATCAAAGGTATCTTTGTATAGTTAGTGTGTATGAAACAGACAGAAGAAAGCAGCAAACTAGTTTTTGTCATTGGTTTGGGTCTATTTTTTATATACTAAACTTAAAGTATATTACATTTTACTAAAAGTTGATAATATACATAACACACACTTTTATACTGTATGGTCATTTGTTTTGTTCACATTATCGCATGAGTAGCCTTTGACACATTTTCTGCAAAATAAATAAATACAGTATTTTTATATGCTTTTCCACTAGAATCCAGGATAATTCTAGTTAGTAAAAAAAAATAAAAATAAAACAATTCTAAAAACTAAAAAAAAAACTTTTTTTAACTACTTGAAATTAAACATTAACTGAAACAAAAGGAAATATAAGAAACAAGCTTTTTTATTTCAACTAGTTGCCAGTGCTACTTTTCTCATTTTAACTTAGTTTATTGTGAAACACTAAAATAACTAAAATTAAAATAAATAAAAATGAATAAAACAATATAGACATTTCTGAAGAAAAAAAAACACTACAAAAAAAATGACAAAAACACAAAAAACAATGAGCAAAACTTTAAAATTAAAATAGAAAAATTAATATAATAAGTAATTCAAAATATGGATAAAAAATACAATAGTATCTCAATGATACTAAAATAATACTATTTGAATCAATGTTGGTTCTGTGTGATTCATCTCAGAGATTTTTGGTGTAATTCAAAACTATTTATTGATTATTTTCTAAAAAAAAAAAAAAAAAAAAAAAAAAGCATCTGGGAAAATGAATTAAAATATTTCCAGAAACAAGGCATCAGAAAACCTGAGCGGTCACTGTTGCGCTCCATAAAACATCAAACATTCCTTGCATGATATTTCTGTAGTAGCTTGTTCTCAAATAAAGAGTAAATTCACCTGTTATCTTCCAGAGGATGTTCATCACCGTTTGCATCTGCTGTGTACTTCTGCTGGAAAAACATACGAATGAACAACACAAACTTGAGATGCAACACAGACCAGACTTATGGTGAAAACGCATGAAAACATCAAAATGACAAAGCTGACAAAGCAATACACTAAATTAAAAGACACACATTGAACAGATTAAAAATATGAGCAAACAACAGCTGAACCGTTAACAGACACAACGGCTTTGTTTTAAAGGGGTCATCAGATGCCCATTTTCCACAAGTTGATATGATTCTTTAGGGTCTTAATGAAAAGTCTATAACATACTTTGGTTAAAATTTCTCAATGGTTGTGTAAAACATCACCCTTTTTACCCTGTCAAAAACAGCTCTGTTCACAGCAACCCGTTTTAGCGCATGTTCCTTTAAATGCTAATGAGCTCTGCTGACCCCGCCCCTTTCTTTACTTTAGCCGTGGAACTTGCTAACTAGCACATTATTAGGAAAGGCAATTTGCAAAGGTTCATAAAAGAACCTTATACATACTTCTGTAGATGAAGCTGGATCACGAATGATTCGCGCGAACATAAACGCATTTAGGTAGATCACGGCGCATTCCCTTCAAAAACAAACATAATCCTCTGTGTCTTCAGCGGCTCAGATGTCAGGAGTAAATGACGACTGCTATGTTCATTACTACATCCAACCACAGAACACCTCAATCGTTTAAATCGCAATCTTAATCGCTACATCTGCTCCGGCGGTGAAACAATGGTGGACTGATGACAGCTCACTCAGGGCAGGGCTAAGGTAAAATGCTACTGTCAATCAACAATCGTGGGAGGGGCCTGGGTTTGTGTGACATCAACTTTGACATGTAAAAGTGCATGTCGCATCCGATGACCCCTTTAAAACACAGTCAGCTGCTAACCTAGACTTCTGAAGCCCAGCTAAGGTGAGCGACACTGAGACAGACAGACCTGCAGGCCAGCGCTATCAGCGACACACTCAGAGTTAATAGCAGAAGCAGGGTTAAAGACGGGTTCAGCGCTGGGCTCCTCCAGATCCTGCGAGACCCGGTTCGCCGCATCCACATCATCCTGATGCAATACAGCCACAGAGACACATCAGACCGTCAGTGGGTTAACACACACACACAGTATAGATGCACAACAGTCTTCATTATTCTCATACATTCTCATATTTATCAAGAACATACATATAAAGGAGAAAAAAACATTTCCAGGCATTCAGTTCAACATATCATCAATATATTCAGACCCTGAAACTTACTTTTACATTTAGTCATTTAGCAGCCACTTTTGTCCAAAGTGACTTACAAATGAGGACAACGGAAGCAATCAAAATCAACAAAAGAGCAATGATATGCAAGTGCTATGACAAGGTTTTTAATTTTGCATGTCAAAGATGCATTAAATTCAACATGAAAAAGCATTCGCAGCATGCACTGACTGTAAAAATAGATTTTATGAAGTTGCAGAATAAAGCAAATGAGATTATTGGTGTATGTTTTACAAGAAAAATACTATTTTAGTCTTTTAACCCAATGTGTTTTTTGCCATTTCTTTGTAATTAGTGCTGTCAAACGATTAATCGCATGCAAAATAAAAGTTTTTGTTTACAGAATATATGTGTGTGCGCTGTGTATATTTATTATGTATATATAAATACACACACATACATGTAAATGTTTTGTTTATATATTAAATACACTTATATACAATATAAATTATATGAACATAAATATACACATGTAAATATTTTCAAAATATATACACGCATGTGTTTGTGTGTATTTATATATACATAATAAATATACACAGCACACACACATATATTCTGTAAACAAAAACTTTTATTTTGGATGCGATTAATCGCGATTAATCGTTTGACAGCACTAAATTAAATGTTACATTTCCTTGCAATTTCTGAGTGCAAATGCTTTCTACAAATTATTTTCTGAATTTATATAGCATGTGAAACATCTACTGTATTTCTTTAAATTAACGAGCACTGATGAATCGTCCGCATTAAGACCGGAAACATGAATGAGTGATTTCATGCTGACTTTAAAAATTGCAGCAGATGATGCAAACATCGACTTCTTCCTGCGATGAGGATCTCACAGCATGCGAGGAAACACAGATGATGAATCAAGAGCAAATGGAGGAGAAAGACATCAGGGAGAGAGGAGGGACAGCGAGCAGCTCACCTGACTGCTGTTGACAACTGGAGGCTGAGACACTCCATTAGTCAGACTAAGATCAGACACCATAACTTTGAGAATATTCTCAATCTACAGGGGAAGGAGAGGCAGACGGTAAAGGGAAGGAGTGAGAGAGGAGGAAGCAGAAGTGATAATGTGATAACGTGGTAAAGGAAATACAAGATGAAGGGTTAGAAGCGCCCGAGTCAGATCAATCTCACAGCTGAAAAACATACTATTATAATTTATTAGTATTTTGAATGAGCTTTTAGCTTATTTAATTTTTTAGTTTTCATTCTAATTGTAGTATGTTTTTGTCATTTTGTTTTGTGCTTTTATAATTTATGATTTTGTTATTTTTAAATATTCATATTTATGTTAATTAGTGCTGTCAAACGATTAATCGCGATTAAGTTTTTGTTAACAGTATATATGTGTGTGCTGTATATATTTATTATGTATATATATATATATATATATATATATAAAAATACAAACAAACACATGCATGTATTTAAGAAAAATATGTTATGTTTATATATTAAATATATTTATAAATAATATGAAATATAAGAATATAACTATATAAATGTATATGCATTTCTAAAATATATAATGTTTGTGTGTGTGTTTATATATTCATAGTAAATATACACAGTACACACATATATATTATGTAAACAAAAACTTTTATTTTGGATGCGATTAATCGCGATTAATCGTTTGACAGCACTAATTTTAATTAATTAATTTTCTAGGTATTTAATCAAAAACATTTTATATACTTGTGATGCAATGAAGTGAAATGTTTTGTTTGTTCCTCAGTGCAACAACAAACACAACCAACAATTAATTAAGCACACACACACACACACATTAAAAAACAGAATATAGTTTTTTTTTAAAAATATATATTACATTATTTTATAAAAAAATATATGAAATGAATAAAATAAATTAAATATGGTAGGGAGAAAAAAATAGAGCTGAGATTGTTATGAAAAATATAAAACTATACAATGTATACAGAATCTGTACAGAGCAATTTTTCAGTTTAGTTAGTTAATAATTTTAGTGTTTCAACTAGAAATAAGTTTAGGTTTTTCATATTACATTTGCATTTTTATTTATTTCAGCTTTATTGAAATGTTGCCTATACAAAACTATAGTTCGTTAGTCATTTTAGTGCTTTAATTTCAACAAACATTTTTCGGCGTTTACTAACTTCAGTTAAAGAATTTCAGTGAATATTTATGAGTGCTGCCAAACGATTAATCGCTTCCAAAATAAACGTTTTTGTTTACATAATATATGTGTGTGTGTACTGTGTATATTTATTATGTATATATATATAAATACACACACATACAGCATATATTTTGAAAATATTTATGTGTATATATATATATATTCATATAAATTATATCATATATAAACATATTTAATATGTAAACATAACATTTTTCTTAAATATATACATGCATGAATGAGTTTTTATATATACATAATAAATACACACAGTACACATATATATTATGTGAACAAAAACTTATTTTGGATGCGATTAATCGCGATTAATCGTTTGAGAGCACTAATATTTTGTTTCAATGATTTGAACAGTTTTATTTTTAGTTCATGTTAACAACCCTGGATCAAATAAGCATCTATTTATTGGCTGTTGTGTGTTAGTGCAAACATGACTAATTGTTATGAGTCAATAATAAAACCAATATCTGTACAAAAAGCAGAAGCTAAAACAGGGCCTCAAAATGGTGAAGAGGAAAAATAATTCAACGTGCAAAACTGAATAAATCCTCAAACAGTTCCTGAAACGAGGATTACTTCCTGCAGCGGGAAAGCGTCATTAATCAGTCAAAACACAGCAGACGAGCAAATCCCATCACAGCAGACCGTGAGCATTCATCGCGTCTGGCCAGCGAAGCTCTGGGTTCTCGCGGCGTGGATTGATTACGCACCTGACTCACATTGTCCGGCGAGTGTCTGTCCACAGCTGCGTCCAGCTGATCGCCTCCTTTAACCTTCCTCTTCTTCTTTGGTCCAGCACTTCCTGTGGATGGGGTGGTCTTCTGTTGAAACTCCTTCAGCTGCAGGACACAAGAGCAGAAACCTTTTTGATATTACATATATCATATTACAGCTACAGTATCAGTCATGTACAGTATGTGTGCAGATACTCCGAAAAAAATGGTGTATGATGAATTTTGAACTCATTTTCACTCCAAACTGCTAGTAAATTAAAAAAACAAAAAAAATACAAATGGAAAAGTAACACAATGAATTAAACGTGAAACTCTAAAGTTTGAAATTGTATCTTCTTGTGAAATTCATTCTAATCATCTTTTTATTTACAACTTTTAAAAATAATACTTTTTTTTACAGTGTACATGACAGAAATATTATATTTTCACAACCTTCCTAAAAATGGATATCCAGCCCACACACAGCTGATTAAAGTCAGTGAGCAAAACTTATGAATAAGTAGTAATCCACATGACTCCAATCCATCAATTAACATCTTGTGAAATGAAAACCTGTGTTTTTTAATAAACAAATCGATCATTAAGAATTTCAACCGTTGATTCCAGCTAAAATCCATAATCCATAATAACTCTTCCTGCAGTGAAACAGTGTTCTGGTCTGAATCAGGAGAGAAATCTGCACAGATCAAGCAGCATTTAATACAGCTCTAAACAAATATGAGGCTGGATTTTGATGTGAGAGACAACAGGAGATGCACTTTTTCACTGGAGGAAGAGTTATTATGGACTCGTATTTGAGTCAAAAACATCTTAATGCTGGATTTGTTTCAGCTTTTGTCTTCTCCAGATGTTAACTGATGGACTGGAGTGGTGTGGATTATTGTGGTGTTTTTATCAGCTGTTTGGACTCTCATTCTGACGGCACCCATTCACTGCAGAGCATCCATTGCTGAGACACATTTCTACAATCCTGATGAACAAACACACTCATCCTGATCTCAGATGACCTAAAGGTGAATAAACTGTCAGCTAATATTCATTTTTGGCTAATAATAAAAGCATTTGGCTGCTGTTTAACTAAATCAAGCATCAATGCACCAGTGCCGCTGACAGGCAGAAAGGACTCCACACAGCAATCTCAAGTCAATAATCTGTCCTAATTCTAGCGCAGTTTAAACACACTGGTTGGAATGCATTGTGAAAGTGTGTACAAACTAAATCAAGATAATTAAATCAAGTTCCACTGCACCAGTGACGCGCTCAGATATGACAACAATCTGCACGTTGGGTTTGAGAGTAACCTCCCGTCCAATGCTGTGATATGAGGACACGTCTCTAGTAGGTCAGGTTGGCTCGAGTGGGTTTGGGTGTGAATCAGCTGTCATGGGACGGACGATCTAAATCAGATCTCATACGACAGCCTTGCTTTGCCATAACTTAAATTCCAGGGTTGATTTTTTTTTTCAAGCTGTGTTGACTTTCCAGGCCACAGACGGCATAAAGGACAGCAGCTGTGAATCAGAACCTAGTACAGACAGGCGCTCCCTAACTAGACAGCACTTCTGGGCATCAAGTGGCTGCCTTCCTAGATCATTGAACAAAAACACTACCACATATTTGATCAATTAAACCGCAAAACAGCAATGTAAAGAGCACAATGAGGGCAAATTGAATCTATTAGTTAAAAACTTAAACTAGACACTCAACCAGCTGTTTCAATTAGAGCTGTCATTTTAACTAGCAGTTAGCAAGTAAGCTAACACTAATCAGTTGGTTAAATGAGCCTAAAGTCAACAATAGTACTAAAATGACGTTAAATTAAGGTGTAGCTTTAGTTTATTTTAAACTAATTCACATTGTTGTTGTTTTTATTCTGTTATTAACGCCAAATCACAGAGGCTAACAACATTAGCATGCCAAGTTAAACAGACACTGACTCACAGACACTTATAAAGCGCATTTCTGACAGGTTTAAATCGTTATAAACGCGAATATAGAGATAAATTCTAATGAGTTCGTATCCAGGCCCTGCCTTAGCTCAGTCCCCGGGTTTTCCTGACAGCCGCGCCCGTCCAGGAGTGCTGGCAGCCGGATGCGAGGCCCACGGAGAGGCCGGTAGACGTGGAATGTCAACATAACAGATGAAACACACACGCTCGGACGCGATTCGGTTACGATCGTTAGTTGTGTTTTGTCACAAAGAGAGTAAAAGAAGATGTGAAAATACATAAACGTACCTTTTTCTTGGCTGCAGCGAGTTTGATTTGCCTGTTCTGGTCCGCCATCCTCTCGCGCTGCTGAGCGAAGCCAACGGCACCACGTCATCAGATCATCCGCGAGAGTGTGTGTGTGTGTGTGTGTGTGTGTGTGAGAGAGAGAGAGAGAGAGAGAGAGAGAGAGAGAGAGACAAACACACCACACACTCCCCACTGACTCTACCTTTTCCGCATTCAAACACTGGACAGTTTTAGTAATTTTAGTAAAGTTAGGTTTACTTACCTACGCTTTAGCCTTATATTTTTATATTTGATTGCATATTAAGGTTAATTTATCTTTCAGCAGTTTATGCAGCACATTCCGTCAAATATGCTGCTATAATGTATATTATATTAGCTTGTTATTCACTAAACTGTCACCCCATCATTGTTCTGGTGTATTATGTGTGATTTCACAACTTCTTCATATGCTGTTTTTGTTGTTGTTGCTATAATTAGGCCTAAATCTTTCTGCCGATTTTAAATTTTGAAATTATTTAAATTAATTTAAGTAGTGATTTTGTTTTTGTTTTTAAACCGGTTATGTTTGATTTATTTTTATTAGTTCTGTTTTAGTTTTTATTTATTTGGCAGTCGCAAAAAAAGTTTATCTGTAGGAAAAATAAAAGATCATTTTAGTAATGTGTGTTGATACTTGGAATAAATATCTGCCAACCCTAAACATATATGACTGCGTCCGAAAGGTGGATTTTTGAAGCTGTTTTTAACCATGGTTTTAATAGTAAAACTGCTTAATTTTCTTTTGCGTGATTTCTGAATGCTTGAGACCATAAAATCAATCACACAACTGTATTAATAAAATAATAGCCACAGGTGTCTAGAGCTACAAATGTAATTAGTAATAATACAATTTAATTACAGTTTATTTAATTATTTATTTTTATATTTTATTAAAGTTCTATTTTGACCCCTATAGTAGGTGTTTTTTTTTTACTTCCATAATATTTAAGGGAGGGGGCACAACACTCCTGCTTAGGGCACCAGTTTGGCCAGCAGCGGCCCTGGATAAGAGACTTTCATGCAGACAAATTAGGAGTCTTTGGAAATCTCTTTCTTCCTCTCGTCGCTATTCAGCTGGCAAAAAGTGAGTTAGAGAATGTGAAGCCTCCAACCGAGGAGCATGATCTGCCTGTTCTGTCCTTAAAGCTGGGAGATCTAGTGAAGAGCAGCAAAAGCATCGCTGAGCTTCTGTGTGAACAAGAGAGCCGGCGAACAAACCTCAGTGAAGCCACACAGTTAGTGGAGGACGCCATCTCTATTCTGAAGCCACCCTGCGACGCCTACAATCACATTGCTGCAGAAGTCCAAGCCTGTGTCAAAATCATATCTGAAAATATCTAGAGCACAATCTTTTCTCAGAGAGGATAGTATTTGTCAAGGTTTGAGGGTGTTCCTTATCATTAATATTTTATGCCTTCTATGCATCCAGAAAATGTGAGGCTACTTTATTATAGAGCACAGATCCATCAGGATTCAAATGTTGTTGTTTAGTAGAAACACATGGACTGATTTGTGTGCTGTGCAAAATATTATTGATTTGTGTGCTGTGCAAATTAAATAAAGAGAAAGGTTTTCAGGGTATTTGATTGCTGTTATAACTCTAAAACTACACCTCACTTTGTTCACCATTCAGTAATCCCAGGGGTCCGTCACTACATGTGTTTAACATTATATAACATCACCAATAGACCTGTTTTCAGTATCTTCCACTGCTCTGTACCTAAATCATTCTCCATTTTAATTTCTATTAAAAAGTCCTGTTCATGGTGACTGCAAATATGATCAGATTATTATATCCCCATATGAATAACTTTATTTCATGATAACAAATGTGCATTATTATATAGTTAATTTGCTGGAAAAAAGGCCAGTACGATACCAAGATTGTAGACACTGGTAAAATTTCACAATTCTCTGTACCAGTGTCAATAAAACAGCTAAAACGAATACAAGCCTAACTCTTATAAAGGATACAAAAGTTATTCAGTCAAGAGTAGTGAGTGATTTTCTCTTTATCGTTTGTTGTTTGCTTAAATGATTAACATTAATGACATGGACAGCTTCAGGTATATTAGGCTGCTGTCACTTTAAAAACCCATAGTTTAGATCCAGTATATAGACACCTGACTTGCTTGTAAAATCAGTCACCTCTAATGAACATGATCCTCATTTCTCAAATGTTTTCCAAATTGGGCAGCAGATGACTTACTGACAAAGTCAGAATATTATGTTAGGTGAGAGTCAGTTAGTTTTCTTCTCATTTCACACTAGTTCAGCTTCATCAGACTGAAATTCTGACACAGAGGTACGTACAGTATCACTTGTGCCTGCTTGCACAGGAATTTCAGCAGGAGATTTCACTGACAGTGATTTTGAATGGATAAATATTGCTATTAATGCATTTGCATTATTATTATCATGCTGTATAAAGAGGCTTTCCTGAAGTGCTAATATTTCAGCAGTATCAGTTTTAGTGCATTTCCTGCAAATATGTAAAAAATAAAGGGTCTCAGTTAAATATGTGCAGTGTCACATGATTAGTGCAAATTGTCACATGACCAGATCAGTTTAATTCAAGATGATGACTGCATCAAAGCTCCAAAACAAAAGGCTAGTAAAGTATGTTAACATAAAGATATGACTAAGATTTTTGGTACACATGATCTTTAAGGTGTCTAGTATTAATATATGAATTCACATATATTCAGTTTTGTTGCGTGTGGTCATAGAGTGAGTAAACATGTTGATGGTCACAATAGTGACCGCTGGGATAACAGTGAACAATATAAATCCAGTTGCAGTTGTTAGTGAAAATTACACTAAAATGTTGCAATGACAAAATATTGCACTAAATTAAAAGTTCAAATGTAACAAATAAGTTACAATATTGATGTTGTAATACTGGTAGCACTAATATAAAAAAATTATGATATATGTTACAAAAAAGTAACAATTTTGAAATTATTTCAAAGGGTTGCTAATGACACATAATTTGTATATTTTAACGCGTGAGCTCGCGAAACGTTTCTCGTGCACACACAAAAGTCTTAATTTTTTATTTTTGCAAATGTCCCTTTAGGGGCTCCATATTTTTATGACTTGTCAAGATTTTATAGAATTTTCACGACTTCGAGATTTTGTTCATTTTCATGACTTTTGAGGTTTTGTTGAATTTTCATGGCTATTGGAGGTTTGGTTAGTTTTCATGACTTTTTTGAGATTTTATTCAAGTTTCATGATGTTTTGAGATTTTATTCATTTTAATGACTTTTTTGAGGTTTTGTTTAATTTTCATAGCTATTCGAGATTGGGTTCAATTTCATGACTTTATTGAGATTTTATTCATTTTCATGACTTTTTGAGATGTTCATTTTTATGACTTTTTGAGAATTTGTTCAATTTTCCTGACTTTTTGGAGATTTTATTCAATTTTCATGACTTTTTCGAAATTTTATTCATTTTCATGACTTGTATTATTTTCCATGACTTAGAGATTATTAATTTTGGAGTGTTTAATCATTTTCATGAGTTTTTGAGATCTAATGTTTCCATGACTGTACAAGAGAAACATCTGCAAACATCTGCAATGTTTTATGCTTAGGATTACTTGCATGTAATAATGCATAACTTATTGTTATTATAATAGTAAGTACATGTAACGTGTAACAAGGACACCTTAAAATAAAGTGTTACCAACCATTTTTTTCTTAGTGTGAAGAACATTTGTGAACCTGGAGCACAAAACCAGTCATAAGCAGCTTGGGTGTATTTGTAGCAATAGCCAAAATATAACGTCAAAATTATATATTTTGTAAATTCTTACTGTAAATATATCAAAACTTCATTTTTGATTAGTAATATGCATAGCTAAGAACTTCATTTGAACAACTTTAAAGGAGATTTTCTCAATATTTAAATGTTTTTTGCACCCTCAGATTCCAGATTTTCAAATAGTTGTATCTCAGACAAATATTGTCCTATCCTAACAAACCATACATCAATGGAAATCACTCAATTTAACAAAAATGCACCCTTATGACTGGTTTTGTGGTCCTGGGTCACATTTTAATAATCTACAGAATCTTTTGTGCAGTGGAAAGTTTGATGATGTTAAGAGTTCTTCATGAATGCGGGTAAAGAAGCTGTATTTTTAAGAGCGCTGAATATCTCAGATGATGCTTATTGAT
>JAFVLL020029705.1:0-18907 GCA_021397915.2 Tor tambroides
TCCCCATTGGATGGTTTATGGGGCGAGGACGCGCCTTCCGGAGGGGGGCGTGATGTCAGACTTTGTTTCCCTGTGTCTTGTGTTTCCACGTGCTCCCTGTGTTTCCTTATGCCCATATTTGTTTTTTCCTGTTTTCTGTCCTCGTTTTGTTTGATTATCTGTTGGTTTAGTTCCAGGTGTGTCTTGTCATCCTCTTATTAGTTGTGTATTTATAGTGTGTTCAGCCCCTTGTTTCCTGTCCAGTATTGTATGTCTTCCCTGCCTGTGCTCCATGTACCCTGTTGGATTATTAAAGACTCTATTTGTGAATTATCCATGTTCTCCTCGTTCCTGGCCTCCGTGCTTCCATGACTCCCCGTGAACTGTGACAACAGTGAATAAGTGTTCCCTATTCTAAAGTGTTACCAAAATTACAATCACATTATTGACCCATTTTTTTCTCACATGTGCACAAAGAATGAGAGTTTGATTAGCTTGATATGACTTTGGAGCTGCTGTATCCAAGCTGAGATACAAGAGTAAATACAGTATAATGACTGTACCTTAAGAACATCTTCATCTGTGGAGCTGCAGTCAGCAAACTCAGAGACATCTGTTACAGAACCATCCTGTTCCACAGCAATAGTTCGTACTCCCACTGTAACCCTCTTACCAGTCAGCACTGCAGTGTTCAACAGCTCAGTGTCCTACACAGGGGACAGAGATCAAAGTTAAATGTTGGATCTTAATACTGAGCTAAGCTTAAACCTTAGCACTCCTACAAATGGAGGTCAGAGATTCGACATGTTATGATAACACTATGCAGTCTAGTGATGAAATTAATGTCACAATATCAGTGCGCCTTTTACACCATTTCACAGGTAAAAATAGAATGTTCAGGGACATAAAGCGGATTTTAGGTTGGAATAGACTGTGTCAATCTATTTAGATAATCTGGGCCAGAGATGCACTACCCAAACTTATACAATTTTATGTAATCAAAGTCATGTTAATGAGAACAAGTGAAAGGCAAAAACTGATTATGTTATGGGACAAAACCCCATTTCCCAATATTGTCTTCAGTGAATGGGAAGCACCAGCTTAGTGGGGTAAACCTCTGAACTTTAAAGATCCTGACAGATGCAAAATGCCAGCTCACATAAACGAAACAGGTTTTCAGGAAACAAAGGTCACTTAATTTACCTTCATGTAATGGATTAAAAATAAGCATAAGCTATATCAATATTGTTTTACTAAAAATGAAAAAAGGAATTTGCCATTAAGCTGATCAAACAGCACTGTTTTGTCCATGAATAAAAATAGATTAATTTCTTATCCAATATAATGCACTCTGAAATGAGAAAATCCCTTGCCTTGTAAAATGCCTAAAAGCGACTAGCAATAGCAAGCTGCAAATCATGGATTTCCCACACTCTTGGTTGTCACTGGGGCAGTACTCAGTAACACTTTAGTTTAGAGACCCACTCTCATTATTAACTATTTGCTTATTATTAGCATGCATATAACTAGCATATTGGCTGTTTATTAGTACTTATAAAGCACATATTTATGCCTTATTTTGCATGACCATAAGTTATATCCCTTAATCCTACTCCATACCTACAGTAAACTTAACAACTATCTTACTAACTATTAATAAGCAGCAGATTAGGAGTTTACTGAGGAAACAGTCATAGTTAATAGTTAATAGTAAATACTGAAAATTATTCCCCAAACTAAAGTGTGACCAATATTTCTTATACTTAATTTTAATTTTGTATATCTCCTATAAGTATAAAAAAGTAGAATGAAAATATACTCTCCTAAAAAAGTACTGGCAAACATGTCAGTGATTTTTGGTCATTTTCTGTCCTTAGCTGTTTTCAGATTTCTGGGACAGTGTCCAGCTGTATATTAGAGCAGCTACAGAAAATCTGATTGATTATGCCTAAATCTGCTCATGTTTGGACACAATCCAAAGGTCAGCATGATCGGTCTTGCAGATGAAGCTTGTCACATTTGCAAGCTCTGTCACAGTGCCGAGGCCCTGGTACCCTGCTGAATCAAATCTGTCTTTCAAAATGCCAGTGAATAAGTAATGAAGATGCTTTACTGTCTCAGATAGAAACTTCAGATAGCGACAGAAGTACCATAACCTACCGTAACTAGAGGAGCCAGGCCTACAAAGTCTCTTTGCGTAGTGTAGATCCTCATGGTGCCTTCAGACGCACCCATCATTTTGACTTCATCAGGAAGTGTCAACTCCCACTTAATCACCTGAATCTCCGACTGACTGCTGACATCTTCCACTTCAAAATCCATCTGAAGAACTGCTTGGAGTTTACTTACCCTAGAAGAGAATGTGCCATTAAACACCTCACATTATATACTGTAAAGCCTCTTAATCTTCTGTGACCAAACGGTCAAACAAACAGCTGCATTTGCAAATTGCTGTTTGATTCTAAATAATTGAGTGCGCTTATAAGTCAATAATTGTATATTGATCATACCGTTGTTGCCATTCATAACCCATTTTACATGCATAATGTGACATATTTCCGAGCAAAATAGGACATTCAACGTGAAAATAAGTGGGTCAGGATGTGATTTTGTTCATTGGGAATTGATTGGATGTAGGGTGAATTTTGATAACATGTTGACTTTAAAAGATACATAGATTGTGGTATCAACCTTTCAGCAATCAGCAAACCATATAATTTTAACCTCTTGGTAGTGCAATGCTGTCAATGTGCAACATAATGCTTTCAATAGAACATGGGATCACTCCTAATCTGATGCATCTGTCTCAAATTTTAGCCTTAAAATGCACAGCTTGGGGATGAACTGTTCAGATGGCTATTTTGTGTAGACAGCATATTTGTATATAAATGCATGCATGGATATGTTTGTACAGCCAAAAAGGCAAAACATTTCAAAAACTGGGATTGACACAGAAATTACTTTTGAAAAAGTCCTTGAAAAATAAGCTAGTGATCATGTGTTCCATAGGACCATGATTTATCACAAATGAAACGAAACATGCAACGGGTACACAGGGCATTAATTAATAAATGACACCTAACATTATTCCACAAACTACTGTAAAAATGACTTAATGTCATACAACCAGAATTATCATTACTATTCTTAAGACTGATTAAATTCGAAATGTTTAAATAACAGGATATTGTAACATTAATCATTATTGGTTGAATATGGATGTCTACCATAGGGTGTTTTTGTTACACATCAAGTACTGTATCAAAAATAAAAAAAAACAGATTACTGATGGATACACTTCTTTGCCTCGGCAGCTATGTTTGAGAATGATTTAGGTTATCCTTTATTCAGAAATCACTTTCACCTCCTTTAAACTCTTAAAGTGCCTACTAAACAAACTGGAAAAAATCCCCCATATTGTGTTAACATTAGGTGACTGCTGAAGGGGGCCTGAGCATGTTATGGATTAGTTCTAAGTGATGATTTGTTTGAAGATGTGAATTAGACACCACAAATTTCATTTCTGAACATATTTAGTCCAACAAACAATCCTAATCCTTCTCACTGAGGGACGAAAATCCAAAATGAGAACAATGCGACATTGATTGATACCAGCTGGTTAAATGTTTATGCAAATATAACATAGAAAAATGTAGTTAATTCTGAGAAAAGGTAGTTTCTTAAAAGGATAGTTCACCCAGACATGGAAATTGCATAATTTTCTCACCCTAAAATGTTTCCAAATCTCCATGACTTTCTTTCTTCTGCAAAACATAAAAGACATTTTGAGAAAATACCTTTTTTTTTTTTCTCCATACAATGGAGATGTCTTTTCTCCATACAATGTCTGTTTAGTTACCAACATTCTTTAAAGTATCTTCTTTTATGTTCTGTAAAAGAAAGTCATACAGGCTTGACATGAGGGTGAGAAAAAAGTTTTTAGCTGACATTTTTTAACAGTTGTATAGTAGAAACTCTAGTGAGCCATCTGAGTTCACTCTGAATCCTTCACTTGCCAGTTGTTAAAAAACTGTAAAGTTTGTTAAATTACCCTGTAGCGAACCCTGTCGTAGGCGACAGAGCGTTTATTCATCTCTTAGATGCATGTGTTTCTTCTTTATAATTTAAACGCAACCAAATACATGACAAACATATGCCATTTAAAGTGGTTTAAAAATGCTGTCAGTCAAACAAGATTGTTACTCATGATTTAGTGAATTTGCTCTCAAGGCAAGAAATGCCACATCATCTCTGAAATCCTAGAATTGTTTCTGACTACAACCATAAATAGTGAGGAGAATTCAGGTTAGGCTTTCACTAATAGGATTCCGACACACACACACAACACACACACACACACACACACACACACACACAAACATGTCTGGTTTGCTATCCTTGCGGGGACTCTCCATAGGCGTAATGCTTTTTCTACTGTACAGACCGTATATTCTATTGCCCTACACCAACCCCACACCTAAACCTACCCCTTACAGGAAACTTTCTGGATTTTTAGATTTTCAAAAAACTTCATTCTGTGTGATGTATTAGCTTGTTTACCTGTGGAGACCTCACTTTAGGTCCCCACCGTGACACGAGTCCCCATGAGTCTGTGTGTATTCAGGTTTAAGTCCCCACCGGGATAGAAAAACAGGTACACACACACACACACACACACACACACACTGCTGTACAGCCCTGACCTTTGTGCTCACATCTAAAGGATGCATAGTAAACCTGCACATACAGCAGAGCTCAATGGCAAACATATATGTGCACATATGTAGTGAGGTCAGTTCATTCTCTGATGGTTTTGTGGTTAATTCACTTTAAAGTGAAAGCATAAATCCAAACAAAGTGCTTTTATTAAACTGATAAGGACTAATCAACAAATTACTGGAATAATTATAGGACCAATTTGCTTTAGAATGTAAAATTGCTGTTTCCATGGACAATATTTCCTTCCTGGCAATGTTTAATCAGAGTCGCCAATGAGAGTTGGTTAATCACTGCCTAATCACCTGATTAAAAGTAATTAATTCAATTTTCCTTAACAGACACACTCACCTTTTCACAGTTGTAGTTGACTTTCTCTGACAGATTACTCCAACACTCCCATCTGGGCCTGTGTCTAGGGTGATGTCCCATAGTAATGTGTTGCTAGGTGTGGCTGTACGGAAGGACACACCCTTCTTTACCATGGCTCTGTTAGGAGTAAAAAATAAAAATTGAAGGAATATCTTGATTACATTTGGCCTAGTATCACTTTCAACAAATGTGTGAATTATGAATAGATTGCAGTGTTTAATAGTAAGACAAACAAATAAGTTAGTTACTGGTTAAACTAATAACACAACACATCTTTCACGCTATCTCATAAATTGTTATGACAAACAAATTTGAATTGGAAAATCCAAAAAAATAAATAAATAAATACTGGGTATACTGTGATAACGTGGTGTGCCCCAAGGCTTGATACTGGGCCCTTTGTTATTTAACATTTATAGATTTCCACTGGTGTAATTAATCAGTGTAAGATCTTCTTCAGTAAAAGTATACTTTTATCAGTTCTTGCATTTTTTGGAAATCAAATTTTTGTCTTGGCATAGCCAGCAACATGCTGTTTGAGCAACAGGAACACCTGTCATAAGTTTGTAAGGTAAAACCATCTCAGAAAAGGTGGGTCTTCACATTTATCCTCTTTAATAAAGCACCACAGATACCTAATATCTTACACATTTAGATAGATATCATATTGCTTTTTTTTTTTTTTTGCTTTTTTTTTTTAAACTGTTACTATGCACATTCCTAGTATGTATGTTTTAAAATGTGTTTCATTTATTACTGGTTCCATCCTCATTGAAGAGCAATGCTTGTGTTACTAATCGCGATTAATTTGTGAAAAATGTGCGATTAATTAATTAATTTATCGCACATTTTTCACAAATTAATCGCGATTAATCTTGATTAATTCCACCTAACATTAAAGTTTTTAAATATACTTTTATATTGCAATAATTTCGCATTCAATCTTCAAATGTACATTGTACAAACAACATAAAGACAGTATATTTTTAATATTTCTTTAATGACATCTTTTTTATGATTGAAGGCCAGCATCACTGATATCAATACTACTGATGTCTCTATAAAATAGTTTTTCCCCTGAATATTTAACCATTGACTGTAGCCAGTCAGCATTACAGTATAATTTAGATCTATAAATTTTAACATTTATTAGACTTAACTTCTAATTTAAGTGAACTTAAAACGATCATCACATGAACCTATTATAATAAATTACATATTTAGCTACTTGTGCCCTTCAGCAGAAATATACTGAAAATGAATACTTACCGAACACTAAATTCTAAATTAAATATAGATGAACCCCTTAAAGCTATAAAAGTTATTGATTTCCTCTTTTTTTCTTTGGTTCTTGGATTAATAGGCATCACAGCAGCTGGTTATTGGCTTAATTGCTTGCTATAGCTTTAAAAGCTGCTGCTGAACGTGACGCAGATCTGACATGCGTCTTATTTTCCCACAAATCTCTTTACCTTTTCTGACACACTTCAGGTATTAAAGTCTCTACTAATGAGCGAACGAGTTGAATCGGGTGTTTTAGATGGAGAGAGTGCTGGGGTGCCTCAGGACAGTTTTTAAAACCATTTCAGAGACATGTTCTTAAATGTGACGCATATATAACATTGCATGCATGCACGCAGTTTTAAGGCAGCTTTAATCGCCTTTTTGGTAACTTCATGCCTTAACTGACGGCATAACTAGGACATTGCATGCACGTAGTTTCTTTCGCTGTTTGATATGAAATGATACAGGCTACAGCGAGCGCCGGCACCTTTGTGCGTGTATTTGAAGAGCGCGCGCTACAAGCACAGTATCTTTTCACGCTCGCTTGACTCGCGCCTGGTGCGGAGGCGAAGTTAGAGCGCATCTGAAACGTCTCCCGTTTGATGTGGTCATAAAGACGTTCTGCATCTAAATAAACGCAATCCTTTTCAAGAAAAAAGAGACAGAGGCAGCAGTTGCGAATGGGGTGGCCAACCCTAGCCCCGCCCCTGCGTTAATTGCGTTAAATATTTTTAACGCGTTAATCAGAAAAAATTAATCGCATCCGTTAACGCGCTAATTTTGACACCACTAGTTTCTATACATAGCAGGTTTGCATGTGTGGGTGCATGTGTATGGCAGGGGAGATGAGGCCAAGGATGGTCTGTTCAAGCAGTGTAAAGCTGAGGCTGACAGTGTGGTTTCCAATACAGGGGCAAAGAAAAGGATGTTAGTCTCCGTTCCCTTACAGAGGACAGAAAATCAATGACACCCACATCAGACCCAGTTAGCCAAGCCTGGAGCCAGCAGCTCTTAGATGTTCATTTAAGGCTGTCTAAGGCAAATGGCTACAGAGTTCCTGTTCTTCCCAAACCTTTACCAACTGTCACACTGACCCCATATCACACTATAATCAGAATAATGTATCAATATAATTGATCATACAACTGCAACATTATGTACCCATGGGTAAAAGGAAGTTTGTCAGCTCAATAGTGTCAAAATCCTGTTTAGCTCAAGGGACCATTAGAGCTCTTGGAACAGAATCTAAAAGCTTCCCGAGAACCAATACAGTCACACAGAGTGGCATAAAGCATATCAATATAACCATAATGACAAAAGATAGTTTAAAATATGACTGCTGCAAAATGTACCTTCCAGATTTCAGCACCCTGTAAATCTTTTGTAATGTCAGAGCCATATTTGTGTTTTCATCTGTTGCTGAAGGGTTTTTATTTCTCCATGAGTGTCTGTCATAAATATTGGGGTTATAAAACTCCATAGGCAAGATATTAGTTTCACAGGGGCTGTATAGGACCCTAGCTGCCTGTCTGCTTGACGGCTTGGTAATCGGGTCAGATTTGTTAAAGGGCATTTGAACACACACATATAATCATGTTTGTAAACATATAAGCACAGAGAAGATTATGTTATGTTGATTTTATTAATGACAACAGTAAGATTTGTGTATTTTATGCATGTAATACAGGGTTACGGTTATGTTGGGCCTGTTTAGAAAATAAGATCTTTTTGTGTTCAAAATTGTGTGTGTGTGTGTGTGTGTGTGTGTGTGTGTGTGTGTGTGTAAGACCATCTGTACTCTGTAAGATGTAATCACTGTCTCGAATGAAGGGCTCATAGGAGCACTAATCTTGGCATTGGCAGAGAAGATTCTGAGACTCTTCAAACATAAGACCAGATTTGACCCTCCCTTTCTTGAACAAAAATATTTAATCTCTCACAGTATCTCTTTTTCTTTTGTCATCTTTTATTTGCAAGTTTCTGACTGTGCATTTTCACTCCTAGTACCAGATGCATTAAGTGAAGCACAAAGGTTTCAACAACAACAAATATCATAATGCTTTAATATTATAACGTTTGATTAGAATTGTCATTATAAACTAACTTCTAATTCCTGTTTTGAAACACTAAATGCTTGCATTATATTTATGTGTTTGTGCAATAAAATAGTAAAAGAGTAAAGGGACAGTAAAGACAATTATCATGTTACTATGTTTCATGCCCATATTTGGTTTTCCTGTTCCTGTTCCCATTTAGTTACATTAGTTGCACCTGTGTTTGATTAATTATCCTTGTTTAGTCCAGTTATTTAAACCCAGTGTTTTCCTGTGTCTATTGTCATTTCCCCATGCTAATTTGTATTTCCTTTGGTTTTGGTTATTAAAAGTCTGTTTTTGAGTGATCTTTTGCGTCTGCTTGTCTTCTCGCTCCGCGCTCCCTTTGATGCGTGACAGAACACCGGACCTGAACACGATGTCAGAGGCTGAGGACCGGCTATGGTGTTTGCAGCAGACTGGTCGGAGGTTGGAGAGATATGTGGAGAAATTCCTTGAGCTTTCCAGCCGGGTGAGCTGGCACGATGGTGCTCTTGGTGCGTCTTTCCAGCTAGGGCTGGACAATGATATGATCTGCTGCGATCTCCCCACGTGTGATCAAGCTGATTAATCTCGTCCTTTATTTAAACGGTTCCGATTTCGAAGTGGAAGAAAAAAAGGACAATTCGAAGTCTCCTTGTCCAGCCCCTTCTAGAACAAGCTGTGTCTCTCCAGCTATACTGTGTGTGTGTGTGTGTGTATATATATATATATATATATATATAAGAATTTTGAAATATGTATGTGTGTATATATTAATATTTATATAACTTCACATGCCTTTATTTAACCAGGAAAAAAGACTCACTGAGATTTAAAATCTCTTTTCCAGGAGTGCCCTGGCCAAGATAGGCAGCCGAGTTTGCGTACACAAATGAACAACGTAGTTACAACAAACATTACAAACCAACATACTATAACCAGTTAAAAACAATTACACACCGTTATGTTGCTCTCTAGATTACATAGTAAGGACTTAAAATAATTATAAGACACCAAGTTTTGTAACTTCATCTCCTTTTGGAGAAGATTCCAATCTAAGGCAGCAGCATATTTAAAAGAGGTTTTACCAAGATCAGTTCTAACAAAGCTCACACAGAGATTATAAATTGATTGAGAACGTAATGAATGGTTTCCAAACAAAGTTCTTTGCATAAAACAACATAGTTTGGCAAATGACCCAAAATTGCCTTATATATCAACAAGTGCCAATGCATTTTTCTCCGAATTCTCAAAGCAGGCCATGCAACTCTTTCATATAATTCACAGTGATGCGTTGTAAATTCAGTCAGTTATAAATCTCAGAGCACCGTGGTACAAAGCATCCAAGGAAGAAAGTAGATAAGAGGGGGCATGCTGGTAAACCACATCCCCACAATCGAGAATCGGTAGAAATGTAGCAGACACTAATTTTTTCCTCACCTTAAATGGGAAACATGACTTATTTATAAAATAAAACCCTAACTTTAATTTTTTACTCCGATACTTAATATGTGAACCAAAAAGTAATTTGTTATCGATGATAATACCCAGATATTTGTACTCTGACACTGAGGTAACTTGGCTCCCCTGAGAAGTCTGAAGAACAATAGAATTCTCTAAAGAAGTTCTAGAATTTGAAAATAGCATACATTTCGTTTTTTCAACATTTAAAACCAACTTTAAAGCACGAAACCTATTTTGGATAATATCAAAAACAGACTGTAATGCAGTCACTGATTGTTGCTTAGAGGGAGCTGGACAGTATACAATAGTATCATCTGCATAGAAATGGAACCTTGCTTTATCAATATTAAAATCAAGGCAATTTATATATATATACTGAATAATAATGGTCCCAGCACAGATCCTTGTGGAACTCCCTTGACAACCTCCAAAAGATCTGACTGAACACCTTCCACCTGGACACATTGGGTTCTACCCTTTAAGTAAGCAGTGAACCATAAAATAACATGTTCTGATAGTCCTACCCATCTAAGCCTATCTAATAATATGTTGTGATCCACAGTATCGAAGGCCTTTGATAAGTCAATAAAAAGACATGCACAATGTTGTTTATTATCTAAGGACTCCACGATGTCATTTAAAACTTTTAAGGTGGCTGTAGTAGTACTGTGTCCTTTACGGAAACCAGACTGATTACTAGACAAGATGTTATAATCATTTAAATACTGTGTCAACTGTTTATTAACTAAATTTTCCAAAATTTTTGAGAGAATACAGAGCTTTGATATAGGTCTGTAATTATCCATTGAAGAAAGATCACCCCCTTTTGACAGAGGAACAACAAATGCTGATTTCCAAATCCCAGGAATTGTATTAGTTATTAATGAGAGATTAAAAAGATATGTCAACGGAGGAGAAATAAAATCAGCCGCTAGTTTTAAAAACAGAGGGGCAATATGATCAGGACCTGGCGATTTACTCACGTTTAATTCTTTTAAAGCAGAACAAACATCAGAGAGAGTAATTTGTTGGAAAACAAACTCTCTTGTCCATAAATTACGTTCAGCTTCAAGAAATTCTAAATCAGAAATCACATCATTACTTATTGGAAATAAAGACCCTGATGCAATAAAGTGACTGTTAAAACTATTAAGCATTTGCCTTTTATCTGTAATTTTAGTGGAGTCTGTCAATATACAAGGGGGAAGCTCTGTATATGTTTTGGTACCGGTTAGGAATTTAATATTCTTCCACAACTTCCTAGGATTTGTCAGATTTACTTTAGTTTTATCAAGAAAATAGTCGGATTTAGACTTTCTAATCGCTACTGTACATTTGTTCCGAAGCTGCCTAAAATGTAGCCAGTCAGAGTCTAAATGTGTTTGTCTGGCCTTAGCCCATGCTACATCACGCTCTTGGATGAGGTCATATAGGGCAGTTGAAAACCAAGGATTGTCGCGGTGTTTAACTCTGTTTTCTCAAAGGTGCGTGCTTATTAATAATTGACATAAAACTATTATAAAAATAGTCCCAAGCACAATCCACATCTGGAATTAAAGTAATTTTATCCCAATCGATTTGAGCGAGATCATATAAGAAAGCTTGCTCATTAAAATATTTCATAAAACGCCTAGTTATGATTCTCGAGTTCTGCTTGGGTAGCTTCGTATCTCTGGCTACTGCCACAACACAGTGATCACTAACATCGTTTGCGAATACAGAAACTGAAGAATATTTATGCGGAACGTTTGTAAAGACAAGATCTATTAATGTAGATTTTTCTGGGAATTTCAAATTAGGCCTAGTGGGTGCATCTACCAATTGAAAAAGATTACGACTATCACAAAGCAATTTAAAATCATCAGATATTGAATGAGTCCAATTCAAATTAAAATCACCCATTACGATCAATTCCTTGTAATTCAAAGAGGCCAATGAATCCATTATAGAATGTAAAACACAGCTAGAAGCTGAAGGAGGTCTATAACAACCAGCTAAAGTGAGCTGAAGGGTCTTAGACACAGAAAGATTTAAAGCTAATAGTTCATACTGTTTAGCTATTGACACTGAAAGTATTAATGATGCCTCAAGATGTTCTTTGACATAAATTGCTACCCCCCCCACCCACCCCTTTTTAACCTATCTGCTCTAAAAACTTTATAACCAGTAATACTAATGTCCTTGTCTGTAATAGATTTATTAAGCCAGGATTCAGATATGACTATAACGTCTGCATTTGTATTTTTAGCCCAAATATACACCATATCCAACTTAGGCAACAGACTACGAACATTTAAATGTATAAAACCCAATCCAGACCTTGATCTCAACTCGACTGGGGTAGTAAAATTTGAAGCAATGGGAGGTCCTGGGTTTGGAGATACATTCCCAGACATTAATAACATTAATACTATTAAACTCCTTCGTTTAACTGAATTACTCACTTTAAATCTAGTCGTCGGCCCCAAATAAAGAAATATATTAAGCGCACAATAATTTACCTCCCTAGATAAAGCACATCTCAAAAAATCAAAATACATAAAATTCATGGGGTACAACATCCCATAATATTGTTCAAAAATGACAGGATTGTTAAGTACTCCATAATATGTCCAATTATTTAAATTTACCAATGATGAATTACACAAAAATTGACCTGAAGCAAACCCGCTGCCACTTACTTGACAGAATGTCCAAAATAAACTTAAAAACAGCATACTTCCAGTGATTAAACACCGCATATTGTACACAAGCAAGTTGAAGGCCACAAAAGTCCAAATAAGCCCATATAACAAAGGCACCTACCAAGTCACTTGTGCTCTTGATGAAGAACCAAATCCCGTTCAAACAAAGACACGCAGGCCCAGAACTCCAGGAATCAGGCTCAGATGGTAACACACAGCCACACAAAAAAACAAAGTGGCATTGCAGGAAAGAGTACTGTAGCAAATTAGCTCAAAGTGAGATGAACATAATTAATCATAATGAGTTATTATCAATTATATATGCATCTTCAGGAATTAACTGTAGCATTAATAGTACAATAAAATGATTTGTTCGTCCGCAATACAGACAGTTTTAATCGTCTGTTGACTCTAAGGAAAATTATTTCTCTGGCCACGAAAAATTAATTTCCTTACTAATACATCGCTCATAGAGCATGTAGCAAAACCGGGACGTTGAAGTGACCTTCTGTGAGCGGCAGACACAGACAACCAAGTGTGAATACATATGGATGTTTATTAAACTACACTACAGGGGAACATGTAACATTGAACTGAACACAAACATACATGCCACCGCAAGGAAGGCATGGAGAGAGAGAGAGAGAGAGAGAGAGAGAGAGAGAGCGCTCACACACAAGAGAGAGCATAATGCAGGATTTGCACATCAGCTAAACACAACCTGTTAGAACCATCAAAGAATTACATCACCTTAATTAAAAGGGGTCGAAGCCTAGAAGCGCATCTAAATAGTTAACAAGCGGTTACTTGCATTGGTTTTGTTGGTGCTGAGTAAAGTGTCCTGTTGCATGTATAATGCGTAGATTCTTGATGAATTCCTTTAGGAGTGAAAGCTTTGTCATTCCAGTCATGGGTTGATTGGTCAAAGTTACTGAACTTAAAACTGCCAGAAGCTCGGACTCCCCCCGGAAGGGGAGCCGCAAGATTTCCAAGGTGATAAGTGTGTCTCCAGGGCACCGAAAGTAAAGAGAAGACCTCGCCTTTTGGGTGTGGGAGAAGTTTTATCTGGTTTCCCTGTAACAACCATTTTGGTTCATTTGACCAATAACAAGGCACATAGTTTCAGCGGGAAAGTGTTTCTTTGTTCCACTTGACATCTCATTTGCATGTTTTATGACTGTTCTGCTCAATCGGTGTAATTCTTCCCACAGTACAGTAAAACTTGTATGATATATGTCACGTTCACATAGTGTACATCATTGTTTGAGAAATAAAGAGCAGATCATTTTGATATCAAGAAAGAGACATCTAACATATATTAAACCAGAGATACATTCATACACCTGAATGTGAGTGTTTTAGAGCTTACTAATACAAATAACGAGTGGTAACTAGGCTAATATAATAAGGAAACATACAAACAACACAGGCATATACCAGATACCTTTGTAAATGATTAAATATGGTCTAAATAAAGAAAATGTCTGTGTGTGTGTGTGTTATGTATCTTGTAATTGTGGGGGGTAGTCAACTGGTCAGCCAGGCCTGGTACTGAGGGTCATTTAGTTCTCTTTTGGAATTTTTTTGAAGTCCGATGGAGAGGAAAGGTAGTCGATCTGTTTAGCCTCTTTTTGACTGTGGGGGGACAACTATTTGCAATTTAGCGCCCATATAAAGCTCGAATGTGGGTCCAGTTCTGTGAATTATATGCAAATGTCAAAAGGCTAAAAGGAGTCTCTTAAGACATAAAGTCCCAACAACCATCAAGGATCATAAGCAGATGCTACAGTACACACATTTTACAACACACATACACAATATAAAGTGCCCTCCAAAAGTATTGGAACAGTAAGGCCAATTCCTTTATTTTTGCTGTAGACTGAAAACATTTGGGTTTGACATCAAAAGATGAATATGAGATGAGAGATTAACATTTCAGCTTTTATTTACAGGTATTTTTATCTGGATCTGACACACAACTTAGAAGATAGCACCTTTTGTTTGAACCCACCCATTTTTCATGTTACTTAAAGTATTGGAACGGATAGAATTAACATAGATTAAAGTGAAAAAGACTTAATATTTAGTTGCAAATCCTTTGCTTTCAATAACTGCATCAAGCCTGTGACCCACTGACATCACCAAACTTTTGCATTCTTCTTTTGAGATGCTTTTCCAGGCTTTCACCACAGCCTCTTTCAGTTTTGGGGGGTTACTCCCTTCAGTTTCCTCTTTAGCAGGTAAAAGGCATACTCTACAGGGTTTAAGTGTGGAGATTGACTTGGCCAGTCTAAAACCTTCCACTTCTTGTCCCTGATGAACTCCTCTTGGATATACGCTCCTCTCGTGCAGAGAGAGTGCGCACACTTAAAACGTGTCTCTCCTCTCGCTCAAGTGTGTGTGTGCGCGCTCAAACTTTGTCCTGTGCACTCGCACATTTCTCCATGCTCTTGCGCTAGATATTCATTCTTTTCACACCTGGTTTAAACGTCAAAAGTTATCAACCAATCAGATTTTTTCTACGACTGACCCGATGAAAATACTAGGCCTCCGTGAAGAGGGAACTGATCCTGGAATTTCTCTACAATTTAATAATATTTAGTCATATCAAATGTATATTAGAAATGGCTAGGAATCGGGTGCTTGGATTATGTATAAAAAAAAAAAATAGTTTGTCTAATTGTTTGACCGCATAGTCTCAGCATAAGCAGTGGCCAGTGAACAATACATATAACATAACATTACAAAATGTCATAACTTACTAAAATATTTCATACTATTATAGATATTACTTTCATATAATTTCATATAATTGTATTGTGTTTTATTTTACAGCGTTATGTGTTTAACTGTTAAAATTCATTTTAATATAACAATAAAAATGCAGACTTTGTCCGGGTCTTATAACTTTATTAAAATTTAAGCAAAACAAAACGATAAATGTTTACTTTCAACAATTATTTTCAACAAGTATTTGCTAGAGCGAGTTTAAAGCTTACAGGCTTTTGTACACCGGCTGCCCGCAGCGTCATCTGGGATTTCTAACGGTTCAATTCTCTCAAGTCTGCACTCGATGCATCCTCGATATTAAGAACACATCCGGGGACTTTCATGCGTCCTCTGTACTTGCGTTCTTGAGAATTGGAACTGAACTTCGATGGTTAATGATGACGTAGAACGAGAACACAAGGACGCAAGATCGCTGAAGAACGCATATTGAGAGACAGCCACTTTGACTGTTACCTTTAACAAGAGCGTACAACCTTCTTTCAAAATAAAATACCCCCTAACAAATAATAATTAAAAATAAATAGAATAAAGTAAATAACTAAAATGTATAATCTGGTGTAACAACATAACCCTGCTACATCAGCCCAAAAAGCAGAATCCAGCGGCCTGGTTGAAGGTTTAATGCATATCTGGTCTTTTACTTGCGCTTCTGAATTTATCAGAATTTAGTTATGATTTTGGTCTAGCTCCGTGTTCAATCTGACTCCAATTTCAAGTGATCACAAAATTTTGGCAATATTCTTAATTAAAAGCTGATCACAGATATCGATTGTATATTAATTTAGATATCTGATTATTCTGGAAATCCCATACTTTCAATTATTTGTTAATTAGCGACCCAGTGTCGCTTAGCAATTCACTCGGCCAACTGTGAACGCACGGCATAGTAAACTCGCTAGTTCTAGACTTATTCAGAGGATATTAGATACCTTAAAGTTGGCTCCACATAACAAAAAGTGTAGCCTACTTTTCTCTAATCACGAAAACTGCAACTTGTTAAGCCAGTGATAGACAGAAATGAGAAGATCCCTAATGACGAGCCCCCGCTTCATTCATTGGTACTTAAGTATGATCTATCCTGTACGCAGATTTGTGGAAACACTAGACTACAACTCTAATCTACTAGAAAAATAATGATTTCAGAAGAGATCAGATTAAGTCAAATATAACAATTTATTATTAATCAGGTAAAGTTGTATTACGCCAATTACATAACAAAACAATTAGAAGCCAATTCAGAGAGGACAATGCAATTGTGAATCACATTGTAACCATGTGGCAGCCCTGCTCTTGTACATAGATACTGTGGCTATATGGGAAATAGCCAAGTGATCTATGCAGGAGACAAACAAATTTAACAGTCACACATGTAACAGCTATACTAATTTACACAAGACACACAGTCTAAAAGGCATAGCATCAACAACCTTTTATCTAAGCATTTCACAAACTTACAGCAAAGTAATCATTTGTTTTTAAAGAATAAACTTAAAGGGATAGTTCACCCAAAAATGAAAATTCTGTCATTAATTACTCACCCTCATTACATTTCAAACCCGTGAGACCTCCGTTCATCTTCGGAACACAAATTAAGATATTTTTGATGGAATCCGAGAGCTCTCAGACATAGACAGCAGGGGTCCTAACACGATCAAGGTCCAGAAGCATAGCAAGGAGATCGGTAAAATTATCCATGTGACATCAGGGGTTCAACCGTAATTTTACAAAGCTTTTTGTGTGAAAAAAAAGACTTCACATCACTCTAGCGCCATTTTGGAGAATATCCGCTGGACGTAAACTGCGTACGCTCTTCTGTGTTAGCCGCATACCGGATGCGCTGTTTTCGTTCAAATCAAAGCGTAAATATACGTAAAAGTCATATCCGCGCGGTGCGGCTGACACAGAAGAGCGTACGCAGATTGCGTTCAGTGGATATTCTCCAAAATGGCACTAGGGTGACGTAGAGGAGACGAACTGTTGAATAAACTCGTTATGTTTGTTTTCTTTGCATACAAAAAGTATTCTCGTGGCTTCGTAAAATTACGGTTGAACCCCTGATGTCACATGGATTATTTCACCGATCTCCTTGCTACGTTTCTGGACCTTGATCGTGTAAGGAACTTTGGAGGGTCTGAGAGCTCTCGGATTCCATCAAAAATATCTTAATTTGTGTTCCGAAGATGAACGGAGGTCTCACGGGTTTGAAACGACATGAGGGTGAGTAATTAATTACATAATTTTCATTTTTGGGTGAATTAACACTTTAACTAGCCTATTTGCACATGTAGTAGCACAAACAACTATACAGTGTGCTCTTTGGGCACAATGTGTTTAACACAATTACATTTTTGAATAAAAACGAAATGCATACGTGACTTTTAGAAAATAGATAGTACGGAGTGTAAAAGCACATGCCACATTACGGGCTCATTCTGGCTACAGAATCGCAATGACTGATTTGCAACTTTCCCTTAAACACTACCAGAACAAAAAAAATAAATCTTTAAATCAGTTGTAAAAACATAATATCTTTTGGTTTTTGGGTTCTCGTGCTCCAGGGTTGCACCTGGTTGGAGATAGATAAACATTCTCACAGACCCCTAAAGGGGGACACACCCCTCAGCAGCAGAACACAATTCTACAAAAGTTCTCAGTCTTTCTCATAATAGAAGTGACTACTGTGAAATTGAGACCAGTTTACCAATTGCACACAGACATTTATAAAGATACCAAACATGAAAGGGTTATGATTATGAATTCTGAAGATACAGTAAATGCATGATATAAGTATAGCAACTTAAGTTCTTGACATTTCTCTGTAAACTTTTAGTGACCTGGACCATGTGCCCAGGGGGGAAGGATGGGTAAAGGGACCGATGAGCAAATGGTCTTTCTCCCAGATCTTCTTGTCAGATCAGAGAGTTTATTATTTTGTTGGATGGCATGTGTGTTGAGAGTTCCTGAGTGTTTGGCTTCACGAGGATATCAAAGCCCATCTACAAAAGACATTGTCAAGACAGGCAGGGTCGAACACCAACAAACAGATATAGCACAGGCAAGACAAAGAGTAATCCAGTAAAACAGCTGTGGGTCAATCGAGGGCGAACGTAATCCAGGGGGCGAGGCAAACGGGTAATCCAAACAGACAGACAATAGTCCAGACGAGGGGCGCACAGAGTCCGAAACGGCAAGACAAAGAGATAATCCAAGACAGGCTATAATTCCAGGGCAGGCAGCAGACAGACAGGACGAGATAAACAGACTAGAATCAAAACACCGGCATAACAAGATTAGACTAGACTTTGAAAAATAAAACCGGGAACTGCCATCACTGACTATGTTTACATTGTAAGGCAATATGTAATTTAAGGGACACAGGTCAATTTAGCTCAAAGGGAATCATTTATAATTTTATAGGGAATTTGAACAGACTCACTGTTTTACGGCGGATCACTGAGTCGGCAGCGATTCACTGAACGAGCCGTATAACATCAACTCTGCACTGGATATTAAAATCCAAAATATAGTGAAAACACTATTAAA
>JAFVLL020029706.1:0-29769 GCA_021397915.2 Tor tambroides
CAATGTGAGGTGCTTGAAAGGCCTAATGTAAAAGCAATCATTGGAGCACGTTTCTCAGAAGACTCTCTGGCAGTGGCTCGGCTTCTGAGTCTATACATGGTCCCACAGGTTAGTAATGTTATGTTAATTTAGGGTGAATCTTCAGTTTTGATTCAGGGAGTCAAAAACGATTCTTGATGAATCTCAATTGTGTAGCGACAGTGGCAAAAAAAACATCAACAATAAATATTCCGTTTAATTTTTTCTCTTAAAACAGATAAGCACAACATCATCTGCACAAACGCTTAGTGACAGGGTGCGATACCCAGCATTCCTGCGCACCATTCCCAGTGATGTTCACCAAACCAAAGCTCTGGTTAATTTCATGAAACACTTTCACTGGGACTGGGTTGGTGTGGTCTATGGGGATGATGACTATGGGAAAAATGCCTTACAAAGTTTCTTAGCTGATTCAGAAGCTGCAGATATCTGTCATGCTTTCAAAGAAGTGTTGCCTCATTACCTAGCACACAATGAAATCGATAAAAGGATCCAAGAGGTAGCAGAAACAATCCGCTTATCCGAAGCTAAAGTTGTGGTCCTTATCTTAAAGGAAGAGCTGGTATCTAAACTGCTCAAGGAGATGATTCGGCAGAACATCTCGCGTACTTGGATCGCAAGTGATGCTTGGTCAATGTCACGAAATATATCTCAAATGGAGGGAATCAACCAAGTAGGTGACATTTTTGGGTTTACTTTCATCACTGGTCCCAATCCTGGTTTTAAGGAGTTTTTGCAGCAGCTGACTCTTGCTCCAGGCTCTGTAAACCTCTTTCTTGAGGAATATAAGCAGTTAGGGAAAGATACTGGTTTTCTAACAGAAGCTGTCGACATCAGCATGACCTACGGCGAAAGATTAGCTGTCTGGTCCATTGCTCATGCGTTGAAACATCTTCTAAACTGCAATGAAACTGATTGCCCTGGAGAACAGGATTTTCCACCATGGAAGGTAAGGAAACTGTTTACCTCCAATTTTGGAGATGCCCTTATACTAACACATGTATAACACAGAAGCAAGTGGTCTTGATATAATTTCTATACATTATTCCAAAAGTTGGAACCTTATTTTATATATGTCTTTTCTTTTGGAAAGCTCCTCAAGGAACTGAAAAAGATCAATTTTACTATGGACAATCAAATGTTCTATTTTAATGCATCTGGAAATTTCATGAACGGATACGATTTAATAAACTGGCAACCACAAGAAGCAAGTGGCCAGAGACGTTTTGTTGTTGTTGGAAATTACAATCTGACGAAAAAAGAAGTTCACATTAAGGCACCCATAATATGGAGTAATCAAGGGAATACGGTGAGAATAACTAATTATAAAACTCATCAGCTATATATGGAATCACATAACATCCTAAAAAGATGCATACCCTCCTGAAAGGACCAACACAAATTTCCATGCTGATCCAAGGTGTAGGTGGACAGCCCATATGTTGTTCACTGACAAAAGATACTTCAACCAGCATGGTCTTTTCAGTTAACCAGAGGTCTTGCTGGATAAGCCAGCCAGCATGTCAGCATGAACCCATCATTGTTGGTCTTTTCAACTGGGCATTATTACCTATTGCATATAAGGACTGTGTATTAATCACACTTCCATGCATGTTATTGTAGGTTCCTGTTTCCATGTGCTCTGCTATTTGCCCTCCTGGTGCAGCTAAGAAACTCCTCAAAACATCATGCTGCCATAATTGCACACAGTGTTTGGAGGGTACTTACTCTAATGAAACAAGTAAGTAATCAACTGTAAGTATATGGTGCTGTTAAAGGGTAGAGTTTTTTTAATGATTCTTGAATGAAATGAATGTGAAATTTTATGTTTCAACCACATATGTCCATAGAGCCAAGAATTCTGTACCTTTTTAAAAAAGGGAACATAATGTACATATTATACGATAAAATTTGATTGAAATATACCCTAAAATCAACTTTGTCTTTTAGACTTGCCAAATTGCCTTCCTTGTGAAAATGGTACCTGGTCTTTGAAAGGATGGACTTCCTGTAAGCCAAAGGAAGAGGACTACTGGAAATGGGATGGATCACATGCTGTAGTTCTACTTACATTTACTGCAATAGGTTATCTTTTGTTGTTGTTTACCCTTATCATCTTCTTTGTCTTTTATGGAAGACCAGTCATGAAACAGGCAGGAGGAAACCTATGTTTTGTAATGATGGTAGGGTTAGCACTCAGCTATACTAGTGTCATATTGTTCATTGGCAAACCCAATGTTCACATTTGCAGGGGTCGACAGATCTTGTATGCCTTAGGGTTCTCTCTCACAGTTTCATGTATTTTGGTTAAAGCTCTACGCACCTTTGTATCATTTCTTCCAATGTATCGCCAGGGGCAGGCTAAAAGGTTTTACAAGCCCCCTGTCATCATAACCTGTGGTACTCTCATTCAAGTCCTCATCTGCATCTTGTGGTTAATATTTGATTCTCCAGCTGTAGAGGCGTTTCAATCTGACCAAAGCATGATAATTACTATACAGTGCAATGAAGGCTCTGGCATTGGATTTGGCATCATGCTTTGCTATATTGCACTGCTTGCATTTGTCTGCTTTTTGATGGCCTTCAAAGGGAGAAAGGTACCTCAGGCTTTCAATGAGACTGGACACATCATCCTAAGCATGCTAATTTACCTTTTTGTGTGGGTCTGTTTCACCCCTGTATACATTGCTAAGGTCAACGAGCGCTATTCAATCCAAGCAGCTGCCATCTTGGTGTCATGTTATGGAGTTATTTTCTGTCATTTTGCACCTAAATGGTACATGGCTCTCTGCAAGAAGAAAGAACAGCTTACTCGAGAGGCATATATTGCAAGAGCCAATAATCACACCATTGACTTAGTTGACTTGATCCCAGAGATATCACTGGAACCCGGTTTTATAATGGGGTCACAAAATACCATTAACTCAGTTGATACTGGTTTGGGTTCAATTAATTTAGAATTCCCTTACCAGACATTACGGAAAAGAACTAGGAGCAAATCTATTTGATGTACACACATTAATGTTAAAAGGTTTATATCATGACAAATCTAATTTTCTTGAAAATAACTTAAAAGAGCTGGTGGATTACTGCTGACATTATTATTATTATTTTTGTAAATATTAATTAGTAAACTGACAAGAAAAACAATATATCCGCAACATCCTAAGATTGTAATATTAATGCTATTGCATTACTTATGTTGGTGAAGGTTAATAAAGAATTCATAAAACATAAAAGCAAATGTTATGAATTACATAACACTCACAACACAGCACTCTTGTTTGTGTTTTATTGCTTAATTATAAGCAACTTGTATGTAATATGTTGAATGTAATGTCTTTTTGTTGCAATGTTATCTGAGTGACATTTGGAAACGAATAAAGGTAAACTCTTCAATAAAAGACAATGGCCTTTCTTAAATACACACATGGTTTGAGGTGGTCGTCATGAGATCCAGAGATTACATTAATACAGTTTTGGTGCATAGCTTCAGTTGCCTGCACGGAACCTGTCAATCAGGCAAGAACAGGAAAGGGAAGGCATTCCCCTATCATTGATGTCAGAATGCCAGTCAGTGGCTATAGCTGAATATGGGTTCTTGTGTCACTGTGCTAATACAAAAGTATTAAAGTGAGAGAAGCAAAGCATCAGATTCTGAGAGAACCAGTACATCAGATCTCTGCCAAGGTTATTATTATCGCTGCATTTATTGTGAAGATGTGAACTGTTTTATGTCTTATTTAAAACAACAAACAATGTGCTGAAGTAAAATATATGTCTGGAATAAATATATTTCTCTGTTCAAAAGTTGAAACAAGATACACTAAAGCAAGTGGAATATTTATAATTTACAGGAGTTCACTGAATAGAATTTTATTTTAGATTAACTTTTCTGTGGGACATTGGGTTTGAGCTATAAAAAGCTACCTGAAAACAACTGTGATTACCTTAATGAGCTTAAAGATTTGAGACTGTGTGTTTTATTTGCTCTGAGGTGACATATGTGCATGCTTAGGTCTACTCTCAAATCCTTACTAATCTCTTCAGCTGCTCGTCCTCCAGAAGGTACAGAGGGACTCTACAGCATTAGACAAAACGCTTGACAATGCTTGCTTCAAAAGAAATACAAACACTTTAGATCAGTGGTGGAATATTTTATTTTTTCATATTTTAACTGAAAGAGAAGAGACTCCTTTGGCACTTCACATTTGTTTTTCCTAAAAGTCCTTCTAAGGTGATTTCCTAGGATACATAGAGACAGTCAAATACATCTGTGTGTCTGGTAATTACAGTCATCTGAAAATGACAAGTGCAGCTGGTGATTCTAAAACATCCTGCCATCAGATGGAGTGGTCTGTCTCCTTGTCTTTGTTGGACTGTATTTTTGCAAAATCTTGGTGAACTGCAATTGCTCTGAAATGGGCTGCTCTCCTTCACGTGGGAATGGTCTCCACTCGGCACAGGGTGCATTCCGGAGAGGGAGAACTCTACTTCCAGGGACTCATGAGAGACGTGAAGAATCACAATCTGATGATGGGAGCAGTGGAGAATGCTGTGGACGGGACACAGAGAAAGAGAACTCAACGGTTCGGAACAACACAACTTCCACGTCGTTAGGGAGGAAATTCTCTACGGCTGAGTCTGAAGGGGCTGCTTCTGCCAAACTGGGTACACAAGAGATTAACATCGATATATTATCTCAAGGGAAGGAACGGCAAGAAGAAAAACGAGAGCCTTGTGAGAAAAAGGGTGCAAAGAAGTCAAAGAAAGGTCCTAAAGGTATCAAACTAAACAAGAAGAAAGAAAAGGAAAGAACATTTTTTAATAAAGAAAAAGTAGACTTTCCAGAGGCACTTGTGAAAGCTCATCAAGCAGCATATGCATATCTTAACCCCAGCATCAGTAAATATGAAGATCTTTTGGGGTTACTTGATCATGCAGCCCAAACCCAAATTTCCTTGCAACCCTTGAGTAGGGTGTGGTCATACCATACTGAGGAAATAAACAAAGGGCTGCAGGAAATAGTGGAAGAGGGGGAGATTATGCTAAAAGGAAATGGAGAGCATCTGGCTTGGCCTTGCGAAAAAAAGAATTCCTCTTCACCCAACTCAGGAAAAAATGTGACCTCTTCCACCTACAGTGAGCCCCCACCAGACCTACTACAACAACTCCTTCAGTACACCGTACAGAGGATGCGTCAGGTAGGTCAATCAGTGTGTGGAATTGGGGATACCGCACTTGAGGAGGCAGTGGATTACTTTTCCTCCATTACTGAAATTCTAGATGAGAAGCTCAGAACAAAACGTGCATCAGAGTCTAGATTAATGCGGCTGCTGTCTCGGATTGAGGCAGCATCACAGAAAAAACCTGGCCCAGAAGACTCTGCACTATTTAGTGAAGACAGTGGACTTGGGGAGCGAGTCCTGAGTTCAGATGTGGTGTATCTAGCAGAGAAAGTTCTGAGTCAACTGGAACTATTTATGCTACATCAAGTAGCCCTTGCGGTTCTACACCAATTCACCAAGGCTCATACAGAGGCAGACTTCTCAAAACAATAAGCCAAAGCAGTTCTCTTAACTCTATAGACTCAACTTGCACTATTACAGAAAAAGAACAGAGGGATTCGGAATCACTACTTGGCTCTGTCTCCTTGGATGAAGGTGGCAGGGATGATGTGGAGGATGGTAGTGAAGAGGAAAAATGCAAGGATAAAAGAAACAAACAAACAGATTATTGCATTCTAGACCATAGGCAACCACGTCGTTTGCCAACAAAGCGAATAGAGAATCCACAAAATGTTGAAATGACATTAAAGCTAAAAGATGCCATTAGTGGCCAGATTCGTTTTTTGCCATCCCAAGGCCTGGGAGAAAAAGCAAAACTGGCAGATAACACAAACAGCAGTAGTCAGTGGACTGAGGATGGTGAAAAAAGTTCTAAAAGACCCCAAACAGCTGCCTCTAGATCTTCTAAGAAAAAGACCACAGTTACTAAACGTTCGAGATCAGCAGAGTCTCTGCGTAATAAACTAGAAGATCCTACGCTCATTGAACTTGAGAGAACTCAAAAGGAACTTGACCAAAGGCTGGAGAGAATGACCAAGGTTAAGTGTGAGGGAAATACAAAGCCAGGTTCATCTAAAAAAATCCAGCAACCGCAATCACAAATCAATTCATCAATTGCTGCTGACAGGCAGCATTCTTTGAATAGGAACATTTTTTCTCCAAGTAATCAAAGAAAGGCATGTAATGTGAAAGTTGAGCAAGAAAGTGCAAAGGAAGAGATGGAGGAAAAAAAGAAAAAGGACAAAGGAAAGGGAAAGGAAAAAGACAAGAAAAGTCCACCTGTTAAAGGGCCTGTTAAGGTAATACCTGTGCCAAGTCCTCCGCCATCACCCCGCCAATCTTCAGGATTGTACAGGGAAAGGAATTCTGTTAAAAAACTGATTGACACCTTTAGTCAGGGCTTGGAGGAAAGTAAACAGAGCCCAGACCGTGCAAAAATTCTCGGACCTCTTAAAGGTGTTAGAAAGTGTGGTGTTCCCATCATTCCAGGTTTAGGTCCCTCTGCCACATTAGCATTTAATGAAAATAGTAGGCTTAGTAGTCAAGGGGAGTCACGATGCTCTGAAAGGACAGAGGATCTTGACATTGACAATCTACCACCTCCTCCACTTGAGGTTCTCATGGACAATTCCTTTGAAAATGTACAAACAAAGGACACGGAAGAACATGTATCAAGCAGGGGCCGATCTATCCTTCCAAAAAGGACTGCAATGTCTCAGAGGTTACGAGCTTCTCTGCAGTCTGTTACAGTGCTACCCAGTAAGGGGAATTTGTGTAAGGGCTCTGTCAGCATGTCGCCCATTCGTTCCATGAACCAGGATACCAGAGGGGTTGTGAAGGGTGGTCACCATGATTCCAGCCATGAAACAGACACGGAAAGTGAGGAGGCTGCCTCCCTCTACAAACAAGCAAGAAAGATAATCCACTTGAGGCATTCTTCTGACTCACCGACAGAGAAACTTACAGCTGAGCAGGGCCACAGGCAGCTTTCTTCCTGCCAAGGTGACGTAGAGGTTTCACAAAAGGAGAACAATACCAATGAAACAGTGCCAAACAATGCCTGTAAGAACCAAACCCCTACCACTCCAACTGCTTCCAGAACTCGTGTGTTGCCATCCACACCTCTGTTACATCGGAGACTCCCTAGTCCTCCTGTATTGAAAAGTCAACTCTCTACTTCAACTTCATATAGCCCTCCTGTACTCCGTAAACTCCCAACTCCACCTTCTGCTGGCCAACGAACACTGCCTAGCACCCCTGCAACACGGCAAGACCACACACCCATCACTGTGACAGGAGTCACCTACCCCTTTAAGGCACCGTCACCTCCTGCTTCCCCAAAAGTTCAGCGCTGGTCTAGAGAAAACAGTAGTGAGGACTCTTCAAGAGTATTTAGTAATGCTCGATCAGTGTTTTGTCCGGTGTCATCATCGTTATTTGAGGCTCAGCCTGTTCCTACACCCAAGCCCCCTCAGGCATGGGCCTCCTCCGGTAGCAGTGTTTTGCCTCGTCCCTGGGGTGAGCGTGGTCGGCTGCCAGTGTCTGCACGAGGGCCCCAGCCATTCATCCGGCGCAGCCAGTCAGACAGGAGGCCCAGTTTAAGCCTGCCGCCCAGGGTGCCAGTCATTTCTGTGGCAGAGACATGTGGGAGTGAACCAGCAATTAGCACCCATGGGTGAGTCTAACTCTTTTTTCTGATATCAAATATAAGGCTGAAGTATAACTGCTTAAAATGAAATTTGCATGTAAATTTAGCATGTTAGCATATTTATACATAGCACAAAATAGACATTCAACTTAAAACTGTGATAAAGTATTTCTTAACACTTCAACTTTGCTAGATGGCTGCTTCTCCAAGTCATCAGGAAAATGAGGTTAATATTTGTGATTTAATGACCCAAAAACATAACTCCATAAATGTTTTGAAGAAGATAAGTGTAAAAAAGAGAAATAAAGTATGAGAAATAGTTATAAGAACTATGCAGAACAGTCATGTGAGCAGAATTAGCTGAGGTGAAAAACTTTAGCTTTAAATTTCTGATCCATGAACTCAACTCCTTTAGATTTTGATGCTTAATAGCGATACAGTATCCAAGATTTTCTTGCTCAATCTTTATTTTAAACAACCTTTTTGATAAGGGTATCTGAAGCAAGTACCATTCATGCTTGAAATTGCATCTCCTGTTCCAGATTTCATTTTGAAAGAGAATAAGAAAATGTTATAGGACAAGCAATTTGATTGTCTCTGTCATAATAAAGAGTGCCGTTTTTGAAATTCAATTATGGGTTCATTGTGTAAATGTCACTCAGCTCTCGGGTGAATAACAAGAGACAAATCTATCTGTAGTTTGTCGTATTTTAAAGTATTTGTACCTTTGTGTGCCAGCTACTGAGTTTTTTTTTTTTTATTAATTTGCAAAATTTTCAATTAAACAAGAGTATTTAAATAGTTTATAACATTAATTAAAGGGTGTGGGGGGGAGGGGGGGTTAAAGTTTTCAGTGAGGTCAGTGGACAAGTCCTGAATAATAGTATCATTGCAGAGCATAGGATATATATATATAGGATATCTAGAAATAGTCACAACTGCGAGCCCTAACAATTATGTTTTTATATAATACAGTACATGAGAATATATACTTCACGATTCTGAGAAGAGAGAGAAAAAAAAAAAGGTGGAGCAAGACAAGACTCAAGTCAGAGTGCTTTCATGTATGTGGGAAAACTTGTTTATTTAGATTTTTAAAAATATTTTCAGTGAAACAATGATGGAATGATGGGGAAGTCCCACATAACAGCGTAAAGGGGAATGTGGGGATGGCCCATGTTATAGGTAAAGTGTGTGAAATCCAATTATTTAAAAAAAAAAAAACCCTTATGGCCTTGTTGTAACTATGGTCATGTGACGTACAGTAAATCATGCTCAGTTTGTTTGTGTCATGCCTGTACATTTAAAGGAATGACTGAAGTTTAACAGAAGCACAGTATATGTTATAGAATAAATACATTTTCACAGAACTTGAGGAAACATGAAATGTATATATTTTTAACAATTTAGACACACTTTCCTCTCTCATGTACAACGTAATACAATTGCTAATCCCCAGTAACTAAGCTCTCAATGACTTACTGCTGACCAGTGCTAACCAGCTCTGGCCCACTTCCCTAATCCTTCAATTCACTAATGTCCTTATTTTGTTTTGCTGTCACAGGCTGGAAGATGTTCCAGTCAGAGAAGACAAGCCATGGAGTGAGCAAACAGAAATCAGAGGTGCAGTTCGTTCTGTCTCGCATCCAGACCTGTGCATTGTGGGTCAAGGTCTACAGAGGGAATGGGAGAAATGATGAAGGAGCAAGGGGGATTATGGTTTAGCAAAACTTGGATGGGATTAAAACCTTTGTGTGCTGGTGGGGAATGAAAATAGCTATTTCTGAGAACGCCTTCTCATGATCATTTCCAATCATTGTTATTTTCATCTCTTTTTTTTTTTCTTTTTAGCTTCACTGTATATATTTGATCTATTTGCCTCAATTCAATTGGTCTCATTTGTTTTTAAAATGTTTTGCATTGTGAATATTATTGGTTGGCCTTTTATATTTTATTACTAAATAAACAGATATTCACATACATTGCATATATTCTCTATATCTTTTCTTAAAAATGAAAGCATGTTAACAAGAAATTTAGATTATTAGTTAGCTTATCATGTACATTATCAGTCACTAACCAATCATATTCTTCCTTTGCAAGCTTATCTGACAAATCACATTTAAAATACAGCAAAAAAGACCCATAATCAACTTAGTTTATAGAGTAAATATAACACTGTTTCATATTCAGCACTATTCATAGCAATAATAAATGAATGAATAAATAAATAAATAAAGACAATGGAAATAAAATGGAAATGTTATTTTCAGTATATATATATACTGAAGAGCAGAGAGCACGTTATTTTTTAACGTGCAAAAAAATGCAGACGAAAATTTCTGACTCAGTGTGCAGTGGCCTTAAGACTTGACTTGACTTGAACTGTATAGAGAATGTAGACCATAAGAATGAACGTTAGGATGCTAACAATTATCTGGCAAAGAAGCTAAAAGAACAGCAGAGTAAAGTAGCAGAGAGAATCAAGGTAAAGAGAAAACAGGTACAGAGTCAATCAGCGTGAGCACTAATCTCAATAGAGAAGAACTGAGTATAAGTAGCAGTAACGAGGGGAGAAAGAGAAACAAGGAGAAATATCAAACCCAGCTCGTGACAGTACCCCTCCCCCAAAGAGTGCCTCCAGGTGCTCCCGAGGTAGAGGACCGGCGAGAACCAAGGAAGCCCTCGATAATCAAGCAGTCCAGGATGCCCTGAGCTGGAATCCAGCTCCTCTTCTCCGGGCTGTACCCCTCTCAGTCATCCAAATACTGGTAACCACACCCCCAGGGATGAACATCCAGCAGTCTCCTAACTCTACAGACAGGAGAGCCTTTGACAAGAGTGGAAGAAGGGTTGGGACGGGAGGGGGCGTGAATGATGAATGAGGAATACATGATGGGTGCATTGCAGATAGCTAGGCAATCTGAATTGTACCACCACAGGACTAAGAACTTTGACAATTGAAAAGGGCCCAATAAAACGGGGTGCTATTTTATGGGAAGATTGGAGCGGCAAGTTACGATTGGACAGCCACACCCTCTGACCGCAAACGTATCTCGGGGCCTTGGTGCACCATCAATTTGCGTCATGTCGTGTGCGTTCTCTGTTGTGGCACAGCAAGGTTCTCCAGGTGCGGTAGAACCATTGAATATACGCCTGCACTGATGGAACAGAACTCTCAGACTCCTGAATAGAGAACAGAGGTGGCTAGTAACCAAGGCAACAGTGGAATGAGGATAAACTTGTGGATGATGACGGCAGTGAATTATAGGCATATTCGGCCCAGAGCAGTTGGTCAAACAAGGACGAGGGATATTGAGGGATGCCAGACTATGAAGCATGTGATCAAAAATCTGGTTTGCTCATTCAGCCTGCCTATTAGTTTTTGGGTGAAATCCCAATGACAGACTGGTGGAAGCTCTGATCTGCCGGCAAAACTCCCTCCAAAACTGAGAGGCAAACTGCGGTCCACTGTCAGAAACAACATCAAAAGGTAGCCCATGGATCTTAAAAATGTGATCGAAAAAGGCATCCCAGTATAAGCAGCCAGCCTGGAGGAGTGACAGCAATGGTGGACAACAGACTCAGGAACAAACAATTCCCCCCTGGGACAGTGCCAAAGTATGGGGACATGAGTAAGTGCTCACTTTACATGTCGCTCGATTCCCCAGACAAGTGTCCTGACCACACTGCCAAAAGGCAAAATAGTCTCAGAGGTCGGAGCATTCTCTGATGAGGAGAACTGGTGGGAGAGGGCATTAGGTTTCATATTCTTAGAACCAGTTCCGTAAGAGATAGTAAATCTGAAACAATCAAAAAAGGGACCAACGAGCCTGCCGGATATTTAATCTCTTGGCTGAACGAATGTACTCGAGATTTTTATGATCAGTCCAGACTACGAATGGAACCGTAGCCCCCTCTAGCCACTGACGCCACTTTCCCAGAGCTAACTAGATGGCCAGAGCTAACTAGATGGCCACATTTCCCTATATCATAATTACGCTCGGACAGCGAGTGCACATGGGTGGACTTTCCTGCGAGAGAACCACCCCCACGCCCACAACGAACATGCCTACCTTCAAATTGAATTGTTCCTTGGGGTCGGGAGTAATCAGAACAGGCGCAGTGGTAAATTTTGGATGAAACGTCAATAAAAATGTGCAAACGCCAGAAATCGTTGGAGTGCAGTGCGAGACTCAGGAACAGGCCAATTCATAACAACTTGCACTTTAGCAGGGTCCATACTGATCCCATCCGCCAACACAACTGTCCCCAATAATGTGACTGACCTGGCATGAAACGTGCATTTCTCACAAAAAGAAATGCAAAAGAGGGGAGAGGGCAGAAGCACTCGCAAGTACTCCCCGATCTACTGGCAAGCCTTGGCTTTTAGCGGACATATAGTGATAAAATGGTCTGAGGCACTGCAGTATAAACAGTGTCTATTGAGGATGCTGTGCTGTCATTCAGCAGCAGAGATTCGAATCCCACCCAGTTGCATGGGCTCAAGTTCCTCAGTCGAGGCCGCAGCTGTGAGCTGGAAAGTACATAGTTCAGTGACCATGCCCCACGTGTGGCGGCACAGTTCAAAACACTTGTCGATTCGAATCGCTAACTCCACTAGTCCAGGCTCGCGAGCATAGATCTCATCCTTAAGATCTATATTCAGCCCCTCCAAGAAGCGTGCCACCAAGGCCGGCTCATTTCAATCACATGTTGCCGCCAGCACGAACAGAACTCTATGGCGCAGTCTGCAATGGAGCATCTCCCCAAGTGAAGCATCACGAGCAGATGGGAAGCCTCACGCCTGTAGACAGATCAGTAAAATACCTTAATCATCTCCTCCTTGAACAGGGTGAACCGTTCACAGCACATGGCCTCTGATTCCCAGATGGCCGCTCCCCAATTGCGTGCTCGCCCCGCCAGCAGAGAAATAACAAAGGCCACCTTGACATGATCCTCATCATAAGTGGAGGGCTGAATGGGAAACACAACCTCGCAAAGGGTTAAGCCCATTCAGTGGGCTCACTCACGTAACAAGCGGATTGTTGACCTTGGGTTCAATGGAACTGATGAAAGCTAGTGGTCAAATCTGTCACCTGGGCAGCTAGACTCTCCATAGTGTGCTTGGCTGCTGACAACTCCTCTTTGTTTCTGCCCAGCATCGCTCCCTGCAACTCGACTGCTAAGCGGATAGGTACCTCCTTTGCTGGGTCCATGTTGACCAGATAATTCTGTCAGGGAAAACAGAGGACCCAAGAGCAGAGGTTAGTTCAGACTCCCTCAGATACTCAGAACACAATCAGGAGTTGCGGGTCCGGGGTTTGGCAGCAGGCATGCAGAGAGAGCACAGTCAGGATTATGGCTCCGAGGATTGGTAGCGGCCACGCAGAGAGAGCACAATCCCAAACTGGCAGACTCAACACCACAGACAGTGAATGGGCAAGCAATGTCAGGCAGCAGGAAAACTGGGCAGAGAACAGTTTACATTTACATTTAGTCATTTAGCAGATGCTTTTATCCAAAGTGATTTACAAATGAGGAAAATGGAAGCAATCAAAATCAACAAAAGAGCAATGATATGCAAGTGCTATAACATGTCTCAGTTTGCTTAACGTAGATTGTGTGCGTCTTTGGGATGGCACAATAAAGCGACGTTCACTCGCAGAACGCAAGCTTCTAGAGGGCACAAAAGTCTGAAGTAATGAATTTAGGTAAAGGGGTGCAGAGCCAGTGGTGGTTTTGTAGGCAAACATCAATGTTTTGAATTTTATGCGAGCAGCTATTGGTAGCCAATGCAAATTGATAAACAGAGGTGTGACGAGCATTCTTTTCGGCTCATTAAAAAATTAATCTTTCTGCCATATTCTGGATTAATTGTAAAAGTTTAAAAACAGTTAAGATGTATGTGACAGTACAAGACAGGACTAAAGGACCAAAAGGCCTAAAGGACTAAAGGCCATTGTTACACACTGCCTCCGAAACTTTCATCCATCATAAAAAAAATCAGATCGGGTTTGATTTTCTGTGTTTTTCGCATCTGTAGCAAGCATTTTGAGAGGTGTTTTGACAATTCAGAGCCACCGTACATGCGAACGCAAAAATCCAGAATGGCAATTGTCAAGTTCATCCACTTCATCTCGCAGCGCAAAGCACTGTAAAGATCCTTGAACACTGAGTTCACATAAATTGATGGTCTTCTTTTTAATATGTGGCTCTAGTATCGCTAGAAAATCATCAAACTGTGCCACTGATATCCTGAAGTAAACTTTGACTCGCCCGTGATATTCCTGCTGCTCGTTAATAAGGAGGGGGAACTCTCCTTCCTCTCTATATCTCAGGATTGGATGGACCCGATATTTCCTTTCTTTTTGTCTTTTTAAGAAGCAAGAGGACAACAAAATCATCCTCACTGCTTGAAGACTCCATTTAGTACAGTTTTGCTAATTTTTTTCGCAACGGATTGATTAATATGCATCGGACTCAGTGTGCAAGGTTTCTGTGCATGACACATTTTTAGGATGACGAATACAAAAAACATGCGAAAATTTCGGACTCAGTGTGCAAGAACACCACTTGAACTGTACAGAGAACATAGACCATAGGAATGAATGTTAGGATGCTAACAGTAATCTGGCAAAGAAGCTAAAAGAACAGCAAAGTAGCAGAGAGAATCAAGGTAAAGAGAGAACAGGTGAGGAGTCAATCAGCGTGAGGCTGATAGAGAACAGCTAAGTCTAAGTATTAGTAATGAAGGAAAAGTAGAAAGAGAAATGAGAAGATCAAACCCAGCTCATGACAATATATATATCCCCATGGATGCGTTGGATGCTATACCACCATGGCTCCTTCCTCCAATAATGCCACCGTGGAGGACTACCTGGCTGGGCATCTGTGTGCCATCCAGTCTCCGCCCACTCAAACCATCTCACTGGGTACTACTCCTCCAGTTCCTCCCTGGCCATACCTACCATCATCTACTCCTGGGATTTTGCTGTATGCCTGCCTGCTCTTCTCCATCCCTTCGCCTACTCCTCATCTGCCTCCTAAGCTGCTTCCTTCATACCACGGAGCGAGGTCATGCCTTCTCGAGCAGAGCGTAATGTAACAACTATATTATGATAGTTCTGTTTTCGTGGACTTTTAGTTTGTATTTATGGTAACACTTTATTTTACGGTCTCTTAACTAGTTGCAAATTAGCTTGCATATTACTAGAATATTAGCCATTTATTAGTAGTAATTAAGCACATATTAACGCCTTATTCTACATGACCTTATTCTACATCCCTAATCCTACCCAATACCTAAACTTAACAACTATCTTACTAACTATTAATAAGCAGCAAATTAGGAATTTATTGAGGGAAAAGTCATAGTTAATAAGTGTTCCCTATTCTAAAGTGTTACCGTATTTATTAGTTCCTGTTTTCCTTTTTTGGTTTTCCCGCTTCTAATGAGTTGCTGTGAGAGTCATTAATCATTACAGGTGTTCATCATTAATTATAAATAAAGTGTTTTTATAAATAATTAGTGTAATTATGTAATGATAGTCCACTGAAGGCGAGCGTAGTGATGAACCCAAGTGCAGTTTATTTACAAACGTGAAATCCAAAGTACAAACATAATCCGAGACTTGACTTGACTTGAACAGGCTTGACATGGAACAGACTTGACATGGCATGAACAGACTAGACTCACCGACAGCAGGTTACAACATTAATACACGACAAGGCAACAAAGGCAATAACATGGCAGCTTATAGAAAACAGAGTGGGTCACATGACATGAACAAACCAATGAAGACATGACACAAAGAACAAGAGAACCAATCAGAACATGACACATTGAATAAGGGAACCAATAACATGAAGACAAGAGGGCAAGGGAAGCATGACACAAACAGGAACCATAACAGAACTTCAAAATAAAAGACATGAAAACAAGAACCTGAAACAAAACCAAAAACAGACTTTGCAAATTATAAATAATTCTTCATAAAGTGTGACACTTAGCTGATATTAAATGGGTTCATGTTTTCATACATGCACATTTAAAAAATAAAATAAATGTTGCTTTTAGCATTTCTTTAGTTTTACTTGCAAGAAATCCAAAACAGAGAAAAGAATTGTGAAAAATGTTTTCTATTCATTGATTTAATTAATTAATTAATTAATTTATTTATTTAGCTTAGTAGTACAGCTGATGCTTCATCAAAGTTTCACACACACTCAGGCAAAGTCATCACTCCGTCATTACACTTTTGTCTTAGGGGTTTATTGCCTCTTAAATATTTGTCCTTCTGACATGCAAATTCAGTGGCATCATTATGTGATAAGAATATATTTTCCTTTGCCTTCCACCGCAACTGTACACCTCTTTTATCCATTTCCTCCACCGCCACTGAACAAGGCTCTGAAATAAACCCAGCATGTCACTGTCAGTGTTACAATATGCATTTGATTCAGCAAACAAAAAAAAACAAACAAACAAACAAAAAAACAATCAAGGTTACATCAAATGTACAAATAAAAATACAGCGAGAAAAGCCTCATATGTCATTGATGTATATGGAGTGGTGTGTTCAGACTTACTTAAACAATAAATATTCCCTTTCCATTGACCTCGCACACAGGTCAAGTATTTAGAGAAGGGAGGCAGCAGATCCAACATGTATTTATGAAAGCAGATGTATTCAACTCTATGTCCTGTACTGTATTCACTTTTTATCATTTCTTTTATATCTGCATTGTTGATGTTTGGTGGTGGTCCACATTTCCCTGAGGGCAAAGCAAAGCAAAGATTTTTATTTTTATTTATTCATTCATTTTTTCTTAGACTATCGTCAAAAATTGGCATTAAATAAATCTTAATATTAGCCAGATAACGTTTCTAAACTATTATTATGATATTATTATTATATTACATATTGTTAATAAGATAATGTGAGGTCATTTTAATAAAATATTTAAGAAAAATAACTTTCTCGTGTCAACGCTGCATACCAAAGTTTAGCATTTACTTTAATATGAACAATACTGAACAATAGTTCTCTTTTTGATATGTTAAACAATAATATATTTTCTGTGCCCTGTATTATTTTAAGATCCACTTTAAGATTTGCACCCCTGACTCCAAATGCATTGTGTTTCCTTCTTGAGCATCAGTGAATGTTTTTATTTATTTATTTTTAACTTTTAAATAGAACTAGAGGCAAAATGTCAATAAACTGTAACATACCAGTGCATTGCCATACGCCTCTCCATTGGCCGTGGAAACTACATGTGATTTGTACAGGCTGCTTTGGATTAAATCCAGGACGACATTTATATTGTATTCTTGAAATGATTCTGTAGTTTGATATTTGACTTTCCACAATCTCTGCATTTGGAATTTTTGGTGGGTCACATATAATTTCAGAAAAAAATAAATAGATAAAAAAATCTAAACATAATCATATAATTGATATTATGCGAGTAGAAAGACTGTAATACTCCACAGCAGAACATACCAGCAAACAGTGGTTTTGGTGCCCATCCGTCTTGTGTACATATGGCCTCTGCTATAATAATTTACCAACACCAAAAAGTTTCTTACACCAGACCTCTCTGTGCAAGAAATATTTCCTGTAAAAAATCTTATCATCTTGTGTGATGTAGCAATTCATATGTGTCATTTGGACACACCAAAAAGTTACCTTAGAGAAGTCAAAACTTTTTGAAAAATATGTATGTAACATAAACAGGAAGCAAAGTGCAGGTTCCAAAACAATTGTCATGTTTACTTCTTAATCCTGTTAAATGTCTTTAACTGGTTCATGTACTTTGTATGATTGTTTCACGAAGAACATTATGTCATTAACAAATTTGTCCAATTAAAAAGTGAGTTAGAAAGAGTGAGATGAAATAAGATTCACAACACTTTCAAACATTGCAATAGTGCAGACTTTGCAAAATATTAATTATATTATAAAATATATTGTAATATAAAATATTGCTATTTTACTGTACATGCTGTGACATTTGAAAATGGATGCTTTTGAACATTAGCGTCACGCACAACTATAGCTTCATATGTCTGTGTTTTCTAACTCAGTTTGGCCCTGTAGCTCATGCGATACGATGCACTTGTGAGGTAAAGAGCTCCATTATGAATACTGTGAAACAATGGTTCAACAAAACAGCTCAAACCCACATATCATGAAGTTAAAATAGCACGGTTGCCTCAGCAAATGCATTTTTATATCACTTTTGCATTCGTGACCCTGGACCACAAAACCAGTCATAAGGGTAAATTTTTCGAAATTGTGATTTATACATCACCTGAATAAATAAGCTTTCCATTGATGTATGGTTTGTTAGGATAGGGCAATATTTGGCTGAGATACAACTATTTTACAACTATAGTCAAAATTCTGAGAAAGTTGCCTTTAAATTTGTCAAAAATGAAGTTCTTAGCAATGCATATTGCTAATCAAAAATTAAGTTATAATATATTTATGGTAGGAAATTTACAAAATATCTTAATGGAACATGATCTTTACTTAATATCCTAATGATTTTTGGCATAAAAAAAAAAGATAATTTTGACCCATACAATGTATTTTTGGCTATTGCTACAAATATACCCCAGCGACTTAAGAGTGGTTTTGTGGTCCAGGGTCACATTTGTTAACACTATTGGGTAAGTTTGGGTTTGGGGGGTATTTCCAACACGTGAATGCATTAACCTTTGGCAACACTCACTGGACATTTGAATTCTGAACCACTGCAATAGGTGCCTGAAGCAACGCAGCAATACGTGCCTGTAAAAACACTCACTGGGCATTTCAATTTGAAACTGCCGTGAAACGTGCAGTAAGGTACATAATATCGGTGTTGCGGAAAATGAGCTTGGGTTGTACATCCCTTTAAGAAGAACTCTACAGGTATCAGCTAGGTGCTGTGAACAAGTATGCAACAGTAGAGGTAGATCTTAATCTCAAAAGAACAATAAAAGGTAAATGGGGTCATCATTAAAGGCGCCGTTGGAGATCTCGGAAAATGCTAACTTTAGCCTGATAGCACTGAAAGCGAATGTCCCACCCTCCCTGCAATCGCCGTCCAAAGCCACGCCCCCTGAACACACATACGCTCAAAGAGCAGAATACCAGAGACAACATTAAATTACTACAATAGGCTACATCAACGGTCCAGTTCAAAGCAAGCATATATGTTCCATACAAAGGGCAATTAAAGTGTGCTAGACGTGAATTTAAATGGTATTTATTTACAGAGGTATATTATGTCACACTTCTCTAGTAAGTTTCATCTGTGCGAAGATGTGCGCAGCACAATCCGTGAATGAATGTTCAAAGTGAAGAAACTTCAACGGATTTCCCCTGCTCAGGGAGTAGGAACACTGTGTAGGGAGCATGTCGATCGACACAGTTCATGCACGTAGCTCTCTTCTAACCAGCTGGTTATCTGATTCAGGTGTGTTAACTAAAGGAGACTAAGCAAAATATGCAGAACGGGGAGCGCGAGGACTGGGATTGGGAACCACTGGGCTACATCATGTGTCATTCATCGGTGAGAAAACATAATAGCACAGTTAGTAAAAGTACTACAATACCAGGAAGGAAGATCGGGTTGTTGATGTTTGCCTGCCATTCTTGCTCTATATGCAGGGTGCACAGAGGTACGCAAATACATATGTTGACAGACAGGTAGGAAAGACAATTAAAATGCTCGGATCGAGCGTTTTGATTGGACGAACATTTCTTGGTCCTACACCTTCCACAGAATATATATAAATACAGATAAATACATTTAGACCACTTAACTTAATGATTGCTATCAGGATGTGAAGAGACTTTCAACCAGAATAACAAAAAATGTAGGGGTGTTCGGTTCCAGGTTTTTCGGAGTCGACTCCAACTCCCGACTCCCACCATAGGAGTCGATAGAATCGACTCCTGGAATCGACTCCTCGACCCCATTTAGCGTGACTTTCCAAATCACTCTAAATTAGCAGTGGCAATGCCTTTAAATGAACACAGATTTGTCACATTATATTAATGAATGGGCTGACTATTGTCTTAAACATCATTATTAAAAATACATTTACATTCAGTAATTTAGCAGAGGCTTTTATCCAAAGCGACTTAATAAAGACAATGGAAACATCAAAATCAACAAAAAGAACTTAATGATATACAAGTGCTATGACAAGTCTCAATGATTAGCTTAACACAGTACCGTAACCAAGTTTTTTTTTTTAATTATATAATAGACAAGCAATTCCCGCACACTATCAAACTAGCAAGGAAGTAATATTTATTAATACCAACGTTTCGGTCACACGACCTTCATCAGGAGTATACAAATATTCAAATTCATCTCTTTTAAGATAAACACATGACCAATTAACAAAGTTCCATCTGTAAACAATTAAGCTCATTAGGAGTTCACATCGTAGACAATTACAAATTATAATAGTAACAACAAACAACAAATAACAAACTAACAAAATCACCCAAAATACATAAACAGCACATCATCTTCAAACAGCATCAAATTGTTACACCAATCGGTCCGGCTAAATAGCCACTCAAACTCATTATAAATAATAGAAACGACACATCATTCAAAACAATAACACCACTATAACATTACATTGAATGGTGCTTCATCGTTCATACCCATAGGTGATAAAGTTTGAAGGGTATAGATCCAAAACAATTCACGTCTCTGCTGCAGAAGCAATTCAATATCTCACTAATTTGACAAATTCACTATATTTAAGAAACGTAAGAGGGTAACATCGTGATTCAAATTTAAAAATTATTACTGTAACTGGATAATTCATATCTTTTCTTCTGATCAGACTCTTATGTTCTAATTCTTTGTTTCAATGGCCATTGACGTTTTCCCATAGCCTATACCACAAGGACAAACGGATCAAGTACCACGACATAGTGGAAACACAAGTAATCACAGATTTGATGACATTACCTTTAAATGAACTATGAATTTGTCACATTATAATGGTTTAAAGGCGCTATTGTCTAAACATCATTATTAAAATACATTTATCTGTGTAATTTAGCAGAGGCTTTATCCAAAGCGACTTACAAATGAGGACAATGGAAGCAATCAAAATCAATAAAAGAGCAATATGCAAGTGCTGTAACAAATCTCAATTAGCTTAATGTGGTATACGTAGCAAGGGTTTATTTTTTTAATTATATAATAAATAAAAGAAAAAAAAAACAGAATAGAAAAAGAGTAGAGCAAGCTAGTGTTAGAGGCCTTTTTTGCTTTTGTTAATTGTATAATAAATAATAAGAAAACAAAGAGATAGAATACAAAAGATTAGAACAGCTAGTGTTAGTGTTTTTTTTTTTTTAAAACAAGCAGTTAGTAATGAGTAAATGCATATGAATGCAAACTTATTTATTTGATTATTCTTGATTATTATTATGTGAGTTTTTAATGATTGTATAATAATGACTGAACACAAATAGCCTAGGGTTAACCATGAAACCCAATTGTATTGCATTAAACATAACATCGTACAGCAAAGCATAAACAAAGCTGTCACAGAAGCATGTATAATTACAAACTAAATTTACTATGACTGTTATTTATTTCTAAAGTAACCTTCACGTAGGATAAAAAAGTATAAAAAATGCTTCTGCACACCCAGCTATCCGATGACGCTACAAGGCCATCTGCTTTCACACAGCCAAAGGAATCACAATGAGCCCGTGCTGCTGCTTCTGCACTGCTCACGGACTGCACTGCAAACGGATCCTCACTTAATTTCGCTCACTCTTTGCTGATATACTGCACTAAATTGCCAGACACTATATAGAGATGTGAGAATCAGTGAAGACATCCGCGATTTCGGAGTCGACTCGACAACGAGAGTCGATTCCAGTGCTGGAGTCGACTCCGACTCTAGAGCTATTCAGAGTCGAGGAATCGACTCTTTTGGAGTCGACTCCCCATCCCTAAAAAAATGTTTCTGAAGACAATCACCTATGATACCTTTAACTCAATAACAAGAAAAAACAAAAAGCTCTGTTTCAACACATTGTAGACAAATAACTTTAAATATATGCAGCATGCAACAAATACCAGAATGACTTTTAGTAGCGTAACTGAGATATTTGTGCTGCACACACAAAAAAAAATTCCCATAATCCCCAAAGGCATTTTTTGTTTTGTTTCATTTTCCCCGTGAGAATATATATGAGTGACCTTTTCAGCAGCTGACAGACAGAAAGAACATCTTCAGTTAAGATCAAGTTTTTGACAATGTTAAATTATGATTCATTCTAAAGAAACGTGACAGTGTGCAATTAAGCTGTCATTAGTGCTGAACAAACCATAGTGGTGTATAATGTTTTATTGGCAACACACAACTGAAATATTTGTGATTTAATTATGTTCTCATTTGTTTTACACACACTTAAATTAAAAAGCATTAAAATGTAATTTTAACATACCTGATCCAGCGTAACACATGATATAGTGTGAACATTTCACTTGTAATAAAATAGTGGTGGAAAGTTTGATTTATATCAGTTAACTCAAGTCTTTTGAGTTCCATTACAATCAATAAAGCTGTTTATACTGCACAATGAATCTCTTATTTACATTTTGTTTATGTTTTGTTTGTTATAACGAGAGGATTCGTGAGCCTGGTGAGTGTATTCGGACTACCTTAAACACCTCTGATTGGCCATTGCGTTCAAGAAATAAACATTTATGTCTGTGATTGGCTACATTGTTCAATCCTGCAAAAACACATTGTAAATAGAAAACTTTGATGCTCTTCAGAGCGCAAAACAGGAGTTTGCCATATCTGTTTCATTAGTGTAAGATGGGAACCCTGATTCCCTGGGGCCCTATGCATCCACTTACCTAAATCCACCCCTGATACTTTTGTTTTTGTAAACGGAAAGTCTCACATGCTGAATTGAGCAAACAGTTGAACTGAGCAATCAGGATAGTGTTTTTTACGAATTTCAAAATGAGTAAAAAAGAGAGAGAGACTGATAGCGGCAATCAAAAGAGAGAACAATGTCAAATTTACAGTTGATCCCACAGCCGCTTTATTACACATATCCTCACAGCTGTGTTAACCAGTATCATGTAATTCAAAGGTAATACAAAGTGTAGTGTTATAAATGTAAATACTTTAAAAAAATGCAAATATGAAAAAAAAAGGTTTACAATGCTGATGACCATTGAAATGCATCATGATAGTCTGTGAAAAGGGTCCAATGACTTCAAATACAGTCTTTAAAGCTTGACAGCTATACAAAGTGATGTACAAATTAAAAATCGCATGACATGACTATTTTGTCATTAAACATTTATTTATGGAAGTAATCAAGAGATCACATTAGATCACAGTAACCAAATTGTGTATAAATTTGGTCTGAAATATATTTAAAACAATTTCTTCTCTGTAAAGGAGACACAAATATACACTGATACATTACTACGCATTACTGTCCACAAGAGGGAGATCTTACACTGCACAAACATTTCTTTACTGGTTATTGGTTAATGGAACAATGGTGTATTTACACCACAATCAGGAATCCCAGAAAACAGCCATGAGAGATCAGGGAGTGAATGTGAAGGTGTTCTGTCTGTCTGTCTGTCTGTCTGTCTTCCCAATCTAAAATTTATGGTTTTGGTAAGTCACTGTCATCAAGCAGATTGCATGAGTGGTGTTTTAGGAGATGATTTACTTGACAACTTGAAATATTTGGTCTTGACAAAGATAACAACAACAGAAAAAAAAAGAGAGAAATGACACAGGGAAACACATCTATGGCTTCAGATGAAACTACAACTGTTAGAAAAAGTTGAAATAGATATAATCAATCAATCAATCAATCAATCAGCTAGCTTTATTTATATAGTGCTTTTAACAATACAGACTGCGTCAAAGCACTTAACAGTATCAAATTGGAGGATAGAGTGTCAGTAATGTATAACAATAAGAGTAAACACTCAATTTTCAGTTAAGGGCATTTCATTATTGAATTCAGAGATGTCATTGTCTAGCTCAGTTTAGTTTAAATAGTATCTGTGCAATCAAATTGACGATAAATCGCTAGAAATAAAGTGTCCCCAACTGAGCAAGCCAGAGGCGACAGTGGCAAGGAACCAAAACTCCCTCTGTGACAGAATGGAGAAAAAAACCTTGGGAGAAACCAGGCTCAGTCGGGGGGCCAGTTCTCCTCTGGCCAGGAGATTATTGTTTATTTATTGTTTACTTATTGTTTTAATTACAATTTTAAATGTATTATATTTCTATTTTTATATTGTTGCAATTTCTAACAATAATAGTATTATGTAGTTAGGTATTTTATTATATTTTTAGTTATTTTGTTGTATTTTTAGTTTTATTGTATTTTTAGTCAAGGTCTTCACTGGGGATATGTCCCCGAGGCTCATCCAGGTGTCAGGCCTCCGCCGACGATCAGGGCCGCAGACATCATCTCCCGGCGACGATCCACCAACATATATATAACATACATACAGTTTGCATAGATATAACAACATAATAGATAATAATTTAATGATAGCCTATACACAATATAGTTTGGAAGTTCTGCAAAAGCAGGCATATCATAAGTTTAAAATGTCTGAAGTTTCTAAAGTTCAAATTGCCTGTAGCTAGGTTTGCTGAATCTAACACAAAAATGTCAAGTTCCTGTGATTAAAAGTAGACTTTTCTTTATGTGAGGTGTTAAAGAAAATCCACACTTGAATTTTTGAACTCAGACCTGTTTCATCAAACAAGCACATTAACACATTAACACATTTTTATTTTTAGATCATCATATATCATTTTTAAATCATTTTATTTTTTTTATCATTTCAAAGTAACTGTCATTTAGGTCACGCTTAAACTTTCTGCTGCAACTACTTTACAGGTAAATGAGCCCATTTATTTAGTAATATGACTAATAATATGCAATACTTTCATGTATAAATAAATAATAATTCAATTACACTTCCTTATTCAGTAAAATGGGATTTTCCAACCAAAGGTTACTTATTTATTTATTGTATAAAATGTGATATTGCACTGAAGGCTTTCTCAGCATAAACATTTTAATGACCCTAGCATGGATGGGGCACATACTGTATACATTTATTTTAGCATAGATTTGTAATACTCTGTCAGTTATGAAGGAAAGTGTACAAAATTTTATAATTGGCCACAGTCTCCCTACAGACTCATCTTTAGACAGCAAGAGCTGAGGAAGAGCAGTCATGAATATAAATTAGAAGACATAGGGGACTAAAAGCTACCCTAGACTAAGAGTAAAAGATTTGTCAAGCTGTAGTTCACTTCATTCGTAATATATTTAAAGTCCATAAATAAATAAATGGACCTAAAGGCAGTACCTAGTTACTCATGTATTCGTCCCATCTGAAATCACTCAATAGCATGAGCATTACAAAACTATCAATGTAATTCATGGTATGAAACAACCATGTAGTTCACATTCAATTCAGATGATTAAGCATACTTGCATTTGCGGCATATTTCAGACAATTTACTGCCATCGTAAACGTCTTAAGCCCTATTCGCACAGGATTAGTATTATCTGGGGACCATGTGTGATTTTGAAATTACCCCCCCCCCCCACATCTGAATTTCGTGTGGTGCATTCGCACGGGATAAGCGAAGCCTGTGATTTTACTCGAATTTACTGACTTATCTCCCGGATCCCCGGATGTCAAGGTTTTGAGAGTCCCGTTCTATGGTCCAATCAGATGGATTTAAAAAAAAAAAAAAAAAAAAAAAAAAAATAGAGTTTCGTGCCCCGTGTTATTTACATTTCACCAGGTTAAAATAATATCTCAAGCTTTATGCTTGATTTATTTGTAACACATTAACCTCAAAACCTTTTCAGCTTTCTCTTTCTGCAAATTGTAAGTGTAAAGGATATATGACAGCACCCAAAATATCATCAAACACTCCAACGCAGCCCACCTTCACGAAAGATGGATAAAAAGGTGCACAGGAAACAAAACCTTGAAAAATGATATACGACCCGCCAAATGCTGGCCAATCACAGATGCCGATTCGCGACGGGACCAATTTTATCACAGGACCTCGGCGTTCAAGAAATATGGTAGTCATTTGGTGGGGAATTTACTTTACAAATTACAGACATGGCCGATTCGCACGGGATTAAGATCACAGACAACCTCCGCAATTATTACAAATGACTGGAGGTCACCAGGTAATACTAATCCCGTGCGAATAGGGCTTTATACAGAAATGCCACACCTGAAAGCATTGCTAACATGCCTGTGGAAATGCTCTTGCTTTCATTGTTAATAACAATGTGTTGTTAATTCACTCACACACATTAAAACAATTAGTATTTATCAGTAACTGCACATACATGCACAGGTGATTCATTCATTCATGTTAACCATGAAAGACAGTAGCAGTGGCAATGGAAAATGACAGTATGTGGTTTAACCCAACTGCTGAACAAAGTTTGCATGGCAAATTTCTATTCAAACAAGTCTCTGTTGGCCATTCCTGAGAAAGGATGTGCTTAAGCAGACTTTCAAGTTTCAAAAGCCATGCAAATTATATCTTCAAGCAGTATGCAGTATGCAGTAAACACAACATCTAACATTATCCTTATTATTTTGTCACTCTCTGTCTCAGGCATTATTGGTTATTGCTTATTCAAAAGAAATTCAAAGAGATAATTGCTTACAAAATAAAAAAAATATATGGAGATATATTCGAAAATATAATGCAAGAAAATAGTTTATTATATATATATATATATATATATATATATATATATATATATATATATATGTGTGTGTGTGTGTGTGTGTGTGTGTGTGTGTGACCCTGGACCACAAAACCAGTCTTAAGTGTAAATTTTCAGAAATTGTGATTTATACCTTATCTGAAAGCTGAATAAATAAGCTTTCCATTGATGTATGGTTTGTTAGGGTAGGACAATATTTGGCCGAGATACAACTATTTGAAAATCTGGAATCTGAGGGTGCAAAAAAATCAAAATATTGAGAAAAATCGCCTTTAAAGTTGTCCAAATGAAGTTCTTAGCAATGCATATTGGCTTTCACCAAAATGAAGTTTCGATATATTTACGGTAATAAATTTACAAAATATCTTCATGGAACATGATCTTTACTTAATATCCTAATGATTTTTGGCATAAAAGAAAAATGGATAATTTTGACCCATGCAATGTATTTTTGTCTATTGCTACAATATACCCCAGCGACTTAAGGTTTTGTGGTCCAGGGTCACATATTTATATATATATATATATATATATATATATATATATATGTATGTACATGTACATACACATACATGTATGTATGTATATATATATATATATATATATATATGTGTATATATTATTCCATATATTTTCAATATTAAATATATTGAATACACTTATTGTTAATATATAAGGATTTTTTTCTTTGCGTAAGGGACTGCATAAGTCTTTCCATCATGTACTTTTTGTCTTTAGATAAAAATTCTAGGATCTACTCCTTTGCAATGCTGTCTCTATTTCTAATCTAATCACCCCAGATAAATGGACTATACTGACGTTTTGACATGTGTCTAAATTGTTTAAAATACCAACATTTTGAAATCTTACATCTGCCCCACAACAGGTTTTATTTATTTATACATTTTTTTGACAAATACAGCTATAAATCAGCTGAAGACAGATATTCCCAATGTTATGCCATAAAAGAAAACAATGAAGAAAACAGGAAGGAACCGCTATGGTTATTAGTAGAGTACATGCTGCTCGGAAGCACATCAGCAAACAGTGAGACCCATCTTGGTATGATTTGATCAAACACAAGCAAGAGAAGTCAGATATGGATTTGCACAGTGCAATCTCAAGGTCTTGGCTATCCGTTTTGATATTAAATAAACAACAGGTACAAAAAATATCTTTATTAAATTAAAATGACATTGGATCAAACATGCAGCACTGCTAGTGGATATTGCATGCTCCTGGTTGTTGCTGTGGAAGTGGGAATACTCTGCTCATGAAACATTTGTAAGAAACATTAATTAAACATGATCTTTGTCTCTTATGGATAGAGTTTGAAGAGCATTCTGATGTACTCATTCATATCTGAGCTACAAAACCGGACAGAGTTCCAATGGTTCTTAGACCATCCTGTTGTAAAGATCAGCTTTAACTAGCATGAGTTTGAATGCTGGTTTATGCTTGTTTAGTGCTGGTCTAGTTGGATAACTGGTTACTAAGTAGACTAGTCATTTTTTAGTTTTAGATTTGTAATATTTTAATGGCAGAGCTGCTTGTCAGAGAGTTCTTTTTTTTATTTTATTTATTTATTTTTTTTATTTAGCAAGCTGACAGCATGCTGTGCTTTAGCAGGTTAACACTAACAATGACTGTTAGACTGTCAGCATGTTCTCAGAGAAGCTGCATCTATATTCTTTCCCTTTAAAGCACCATTGCTAAAGCCATCAAAGCACCGCTTTTATAGCAAATCAGCCATCTAAAATAATAAATTTGAAGGAAATTGCTGTAAATATTTTTAATTGTTGGTCTACAGTATGTACACATTCAGACATATGTCTTCAGCTGTTTGTATTTTTCAGAATCTTGTGCCATGAGTGTTGCATGTTTAAGACAACATATCAAAACAAACTGTGCATTTTTTTTTTTCAAAAAATGCATCTCAACACTTGCTTGTTTCTGTTGTGCTTCATCCAGCTGTTTTTGAACGGAAGAAGGTGTCCTGTGAGAATGGCCCTATAGGCAATGTGTCCTAATTATACAATGCTTCACCATTACTTATTCATACAACTCTGAATAGTTGATTTTGAAAATTGTTTTGCAAAATTATGTTGTTCACCTGCAAAATGTTCTGGTCAAACAGCCCCTTCAACCAATTCTTTGAAAAGATTACACAAAATAAAATAATATTTATTTTGTGAATCGGACATCACTATGCAGAGAGCTAGGGAAGATTTTTAGATGAATCTTTTGTCAATTCAGATCAAGCCACCTTTTTTATATAGTACTTATACAATACAGATTGCTTCAAAACAGCTTTATAGTGATAAACAGGAAAATAATGACCCAGTGATGCGAAGTGTTTCTGCTGTAATGCAGCTCTAAAAAGACAATAGTAAACAGTCATTATTCAACTGAAATCAGTTCACTGTTGATTCAGTTTGTTCAATAACTGTAAAGTTAATCAATTCTGGAATGACTTAATTCATCTACAAAGCAGCTCTGAAGAAATCAGTGATGTCATCATTCAGCTCACTTCCATAGATGCAAACTCCTCACCTTTTGGTGAAAACTCACCTTTTTGAGATCAAAATAGGTCACCTACGAGATTTGTGTAAATCCAGTGAGAAAGTGTTTTTGGTGGTGGTGGCAGCGTTGAGTATTGTAGCCAATCACAGGCATCTCTGTTGAAAGCAATAGCCAGTCAGAGGTGTTTTCCGTAGGTTAATCAGAAGAATCCCCTCTGAACTAATTTTGTTTTCGTAAGTTTACAGAGTTCTAGACGCTTGCAGGTTTACCTAATATAATCAGAGAGAGACAAAACGTATACACACTGTATAAATAAGAGACTGATTGTGTAGTTAGTCATTGATTTATCATGCGTTTTCACGTGAGTAAGCTTGGTCAGTTGCACTATAAGAGCTTTGCTCTGTTTCTCTAGAATCTCTACATAATCCATTGACAATTTGAAGAAAAGTTTTGTTTGTCTAAGAGGACCAAACGTCCACGTATACTGTTTCAAGAGTGACAAACGCGAGTGTAAAAAATTATGTGCGTGAATCCACTAAATTGTTCTGTCCGTCACTGCTATGATTGACAGTGATAACCCTGCAAACATGCCTCTGCGGGGCCCATGCTGGCTTTTTGCGGGCACACTGAACTAGGGCCAGCCCACACCAAACCTAAACAGGCCCAGTGT
>JAFVLL020029707.1:0-12029 GCA_021397915.2 Tor tambroides
GTGCTTCAATGAGAAGCACAAATTTCCCTACAGCGAGGTTTGCCTGTCACCTTTACCAGCTAACAGTTTACCTTTATTGAGCCTGATATCTAATTGTTTACCTTTTAAGCAATTACACCCCTTTCTCATGGAAAACACCACCTTTATGCAATGCCACATCTATTAAATAAATCAGGACACACTGAGCGTTAACTAGGTGTCTCGCTCTCTTTCTCTTTGTCTGTCTGTTTCGGTCATCAGAGCAGAAAGAAATGTTTGAATGCACACTGGTTCCAGAGGTATCAATTAGTCATATGTTAGGGGAGCCTTCAAAGGGGACATTGAAATTCAAATTAATTTCAGCGCTTTCATTAAATGAATTATGTTTTGACAAAGTCATGAAGGCTGTTGGATCTGTGCGCCCTTTTTAAAAGCTGTGGTTTGATTTCAAGATATTTTTTGCAAACACAAAATCTTTCTGTAAATGTAGATGTCCAATTCTCTAAAGAATCTTGATTTTTCTTAACTGTTTCTTTAATTTAAACTGTACACACATGAGCCCTATTCGGATGGGACTGATTTTCCCTGAAGAGGTCGTGTAAAAATGTTTCACAGACGTACTTTTTGATTTCTAATCCCGTCTGAATCAAACACGTCTGTGTTTTTTTTTTCCTTGTACAACCTTGGTAAAAGTGATGGAGCAAATTACCTAGTGGTTTTCAGCTAACTCTGAAGTCCTCTGAGAAATTTAATCCCATCCGGATAGGAATGTTTGTTATTGCAGCATATTATTTTTCACAACAGTTCTCCTGATTTATTTTGACCTTCGCTGGATACTCTAACTAAAACTATATTTCTTGGTGTGCTGCATGGTGAATGGATTTAGACTTTTATTTATTTATTTATTTTAACAGCGAAAGGGGGTAAAATGATTGCCAAGGGTTCATATAGTACTATGCTGGAAAACTATTTAAAAAGATAATTAAATCAGTAATGAGAGTTTAATCACACAAATTGCTCATAATAGCAGCATCATGTATGATCCTCATCTCCTTTAATTTTACAGATAATGCTACAATTATAGCACATACGTATGTCTTATTTCAATGGGTTTGTGACGCACACATCCAGACCACAAGACATCCAATAATCCCTGCATCCTAACAGCAACCTTAGCAGAACCTATAGACATCCCAATGCAAATCCTGTCCAAATCCCTACATGAAATCACAGACATTCAGACGTTAATAAATTATAGACAGTAGGTTAGACACCTCCTGGATGAAAACGAGGCTTTGAGAGATAGACATACAGTCTTTAAAATGGCACGCACTGTATGAAAGTCCTATATTACTTAATTTTCACAACTCGCAACTTTCAAAACCGTTTCATGAAGTTTTTGTATACCGAAAGATTTTTCTTTTTTTTCTTTTTTTAGAAAGTCATTTCATCAGCTGAACAACCTGTATTTTGTTAAAAAAACAGCACAGTCCATTGAACACACTACACATCTGTCACTCACAGCCTCTTTTTCAATTTGAATATGGCACTATCCTGATGTCTATTGTAACTCATTTAACTAATTGTAACATCATTTTGAAAAAAAAATCCCATCTGAAAAGGATTACAGAATCATGATTATAACAGACACTGCCATGCACATTATAAAAGTTCAAAAAGTCCCACTTTTTAAAATATAAACCACATACAATGTAAATGCATTATATAAAATATACAAACATACAAGAAAAAGCAAGGTTATAGAGCCTTTTACTGCTGTTTTGTGGTAAACAAATTTGAATATACTGTGACATTTTTGGTTATCCAGCATGCTTTACAGCTGGGGTCAAATAAGAGTGAGTTTTATCTAATTACTCGCTAAGACTAGAAAAGTATTATGGAGTATTCTTAGTTGGCAGAGTTATATTTTTCGGTAATACTGTGTTTTTTGTAAGCATTATAGAGATTTATAGCCTAATATGTAGCTCATCAGGCTTTCCTGTAGCTCAAATAGTAGAGCATGGCGCTAGCAACGCCAAGATCATGGGTTCGATTCCCAGGGAAAGCAAGAGCTGATAAAAATGTATAAACTGTAACTTGAATGCAATGTAAGTCGCTTTGGATAAAAGCGTCTGCTAAATGTAAATGTCATCAGTAACATATTTATTTGCATTATGTTGTTTGTTACTGTCTGCATCGCTAATGTAATTATGTAGCATGAATCAGGTGGTGTTAAACATCACAATACACCTTCATTCGGAATTTATTTATCACTAATCTCAACTCAACAACACATCTCTAAAACTTCCCACTGGAGATTTACAGAGAGTGTATAGGGATGAATTCATACTTATGAAATCACTGAACATGTAGTGTTTCATAAATACAAGCTAAATAATGAATGCAAGTATTTTCGTCTTCTCTTTTTGCAAGCAGTATAACAGCCAATTTAGTTCTCCAGACAGCAAAAAGTGATGCAAACACTCATTATGTAACTAAAACTCACTGTTATTCATTTTTTATGGAAAGGGCATGCCACAACCCACAATCAACAATGCCTTGCAAAGTCTCACAGAAAAATGGAGACTATGATTATCTGTCACCTTGGATCACAAAAGAGTATCTTTATTTGTGCCACCGTATATGACATTCTTGATTGTTGTCAACTCTGTGAAGAACGTTTTGTGTGAAGCTGATGCTTTTAATGTAAGAAACATAATCTAATAAGGGGATTTACACTCTCTTTTCCCCTATATTCCACTCTACATCTTGCATTATCTGTTCAAAAACTTACACCATTGGTTGAGCTAGTGTTCTGTCAGGCCTAGTTAGGCCCGATTAAACAATCTCATTGCAATTCTGTAGTGTTGCTGTAAGTACACTCTTCACCTTTCTCAAATAAAAATTCAAACCTTCTTGCCATTCTCAAAATGAAGTCATATATGAGTAAGGCATAAATAGCACCCATTAATCTAAGCAAGAGGAAACTAGTAGGAGGGCTAATTACTGCATAAACAAACACCACAAATGATTATTAAATGATTGTAGTGTGTTGATGTTGCTGCTTCTGCATAATATTCTGCTTATCAGCAAAAATAGCTCTTCAGATGTACATGCTGTAAACCAACATTAAACATGCGTTTCCCAAACTGCAGTTCTGTTCTGTTCTGTACTTTAAGCCCTGAAATTTGGCAGTCTAATCAGAATTAGCGTTCAAGTGTGTCAACAAATCACAGAACTGAAATGGCAAGAATTTAATAATATTCAAATTTGATTATTTCCGTCATCATTTTTCAAATCCACAGGATATTAAATGAAACACTTTGCAAGCACCGCCATGCACTGATAATATTTTGTTCCTTCTCATTACAGTCTGCTCTGTGTAATCTATTAAGAGCGCACCACATACAGGCGGATAATTTATTACAGTGTTTTGTTTAAAATGAAGCTTGTCGTTGATGAATCTATACAATTTCATCTGATGTAATCTCTGTTCTTTTATTGCCATCTTGGTGACAATTAACATCACGTACAGTACAGCATGCTACCTCATCAAGCATCAATTCATTGAAATTCACGTAACTGATATTCTAGACATAATGGGTGCGTGCAAACGAGAGAGGACAGTCTTTATCGCAGAAACTGCACGTGTATGAGATGATTCTCGTAGCAGTTTTGTTCCCAGGCAGCCCTCAGGTTCAGCTGAGCTGTTTGATAATGGCTGATGACTCTGCTGATGAATTTGCTGGGGAGGAGGGGAGAACCGAGGGGCTGCATTGCTCATGCTTCCCGATCTTGGCAATGCATCCATGGTTGGCTAGACTTCATAACAACCCCTATGTAGAATCCAGCCGGGAGTATTCTGTCAGCCCTGCCAGTACCTGATTCTGAGCCTGATACGCTACAATTCAACACAATACAATCACAGTCCTTCCAAGCCAACACTGGTTATCCAAATCATAGCAAATATGTCAGTAAATCGAACATGTGAGGGAAGATGAGGAAAAAGACTATTTTAATACTCCGTCTGTCAGAAGGCTTGACATGGCTTTTTCATTAGCTCCTGGTGTGTCATAGCAGATAATAATGAAGACTGATGACTGGTTGAAGAGCACTTCACTTGTTTGGAGCATTTAGGTGCCCTACTCTACTACCTGCGACACCCCTTCGTAATAGCGAGTGATTGTAGTTAGACTAAGAAAATCATCTAATCCACGTCATCCAGATCTCAATCACCCACACTGCTGTATTTCTGGCATCCGACATCTTTCTTTCTCTCCTCTCTTGCTGTCTGAGGGGAGAACTCACTGAGAATAAATTGTGCCCACCATTGTGTATTTGTCTACAGTGTTCATTTTTAATGCAGTTTTTTGGTATAAGTGAGGTGCACAAACATTTTACTATGAATGAATCAAACTTGATTAAGGGTCATGGCCCAAAATTTTTATTTTGCAATTAATGCAATGCATCATGTACTGTAAATAAATTTTAGTCAAAATCATTTCAAATTTTAGTTGACAAAGAAAATGTCAAATATTCAAATATTTGAGATATTAATTGACTACAATTTAAAATCATTATCTGTCACCTTGGATCACAAAATTGTATCTTAAATTGAGATTTGACAGACTTGATTCTTATCAACTCTGTGAAGAACATAAGAAACATCATCTAATAAGGATATTTAGACTGTTTTCTCCTATGTTCCACTCTACGTCTTGTATTATTTGTTCAAAAACAAAGCCCCGTCTCAAACTTACACCACTGGTTGAGCTACTATGATTTAAAATCATTAAAAAATGCATTTAAATTATTGTCACAATAATTGCATTTTTCTCTCATCTTCATAATTGTTGATGAAAGGAGGAGAAAAACTACTTTGACAAACATTTTCATCAGATTTCATTACTAAAAGATTAACATTGGCTGGCTGTGTTATTTTAGAACCTAATTCATTAAAGGAGCTAAATCAAGTAATGACACAAATATGCCTAAAAAAAATCTGCTGAAAAAAATGCTGCAATTCCTGATCTTGGAGGTGTCTCACAATCTGCTGTAATTTACTGCGACTGTACTATTTACGTAACATAAGTCTAATTTAATCTCTAATAAAATGTTTATCATATCTAAGTCTATTATAATATGACATGTTTGTGCTGAAATGATGAAAATAGCTCAAATACTTTGACACAGTTGGTTAAACTGGATTCTGTGCTGTTTGTGAATAAGATGCACATTTTTGCATGTGTAAAATTGCCTCAACTGTTTAGTGAATTCACCCCTGCTTCTCTCTCTCCAGCTCACAATTTGCCCATCTGTGCAGACTAGCAGTAAATAAGGACTCAGCTCAAGGCTAAAGACCTCTCTTAGTTTCTGTGTTCCATCGCTGGTATTTTTGTCCTTGAAATTTAGCATGGAATGGATGTTTTTGAATGCCGTCTTTGCCAGCACCATTAGTGAGCCTTGAGCAAATAAGCTTGCCGCCCCCGTGCTGGAGGATGGGACAGTCACTGACCTACTTCCGCACTCTGAGCCGGCAGAGAGGTGGAGGAGAGGCCGCCTGACAGAACAAGAGGGTGGACATCTCAGGATAAGGGATATTACATCTGCTATATCCCCACATTTCCATTCGTTGTTACAAAACAACCTTTTAAGCTAATAGAAACTTCACAAACTGCTGCAGTTTGCTTCAGCAAAACAAAACAGCAATCGCTGGCTTGAAATTATTGGACTGTGCAAAGAACCCATACCAGGATAGATCCATTGAATGGCGGTGCTGTTATACATATACTGTTTATAGAAAATGTGGGTTCATTCTCTGGGCAAAAAGGTGAGCTGGTACCGAATTTTTCAGCGAAAAATAAGACTGTTGACATCAGACGAAAAGTGAAGTGGTTTCAGAGATGGAACATGTTATTACATTTTAATGAAAGATTATGAAAGCAAACATGTTTTTTGGGGGAATAAGATGTCATGTGCAGAAGAATTGTCCCAGTAAGACCAGGAATATGCATTAAGAAACTAAATAGAGCCTATTTTTATGTCATGTTGACTTCTGCTCTTAAAACTCTGAACCTCCAAGGACAAAATGTCTTTTGTAGTTAATATAATGCCACAAATTGAAATTTAGGAATTTTAGGGTAAGCGTGTATTATGCTGCTTTGAAGCACATGACGTAGGTGAAAAATAGTATAGCCTCACTTTTTTTCTTCAGATCTTCAATAGACTTGAAAGGCATAAGTGCAGTCAGTGGGTCATGATGACAAAAATGGTGATCAAAACCCTGACGTAAAGCGTGAAAGGGTTTATTTTGGGATAATGGGGCTGACATTATCCCACAAACAGTATTACACAGCTACATTGACATGAAATACTGATTTAAGTATATCTGAGAAGAGAGTGTTGTAGTACATCATAGTGCAGGAAATCGGTTGCCTGGACAACAGTCATTTATACAAATATATTTGATAAAATACAAGAACTGACCAATCGGAATCAAGTATCCCAGAGAGTTGTGTAAGGTCATATCCTGAGAATATGGAGAATATGTTATGATTTTTTTTACTCTTTGAAATGTTAAATCACTTACTTTGGAAAGGAGTGCAAAGTCTCACACTTGAGAGAACAGTGGTGCTTTTAATCTTGCATTATGATCTCCATGTTTTTACGAGTGAAAAGTAAAACATCTTACAGTTTCTGTGATTACTAAAATCCGGCTTGTGCAATAACGTTATGTTTGAAAACATGTTGAAGGAACCATTTATGTGCTTTTTCATGGTCTGTTGACATTCATGTTTACTGTCACTAACAACCAGTTTCGAGCAATTACTATTTCCACTTTTAAAAGAGATTTTCCTAACTAATAAAACGGACAACAATAAAAAAAATGTTCACATTAATGCATGGCTTGTTTGGCTGCCTTGCTTGAAAGCGCATATTACTTTATGGTTGCTCAAAACTCTATTTCTCCATCATGGAGTTCTAATGAGTCCTAATTGCTCTTATCAAACTCCATTAAAATCTCAAAGACAAAAAATACAAAGAAGGGTTAGATTAAAAGAAGCTGGAGCGCATTGATTTTATACTTGGTACTGAACACGTTGCCTCAAACTTGAGGTCAGTCCAGTTGGACAGCCATGGAGACCAGCACTGTCCACAGCGACTCCACTACATACAGATCAAAATGAAAAGAAATCAGCATTCATATAAATTCCTGTGAATAGCATGTCAGCAAACATGCTTTTATTTTTCATTACTCAACATTTTTTGTCAAACTAGAAGGCAGAAGTCTTCCTGTTTATTTGAAGAAAGGCAGGACTCTGTAGCAGTGTGGTAATTTATGCTACAGATGTTTGCGGCAGAGCACAGCCTAGTCTGGGGAGCCATGATTAATTTATTTGTGTTTGGATAAGAGCATGTTTGCTAGGCGTATTAATATTGCTCTTTTGCAAAATCAGATCATATCTTGGTAAATTCAATATTGCCTTCTTAAATGAGTCAACGTTTTACCCTACAACTTATAAAGGACAGCTGGTTTTCATTAACAAAATAGCCACAGGTGTTTGCATAATGAAGAATATGATGTTTCATATTCAAGATGTTATGCTGCTATGTATGGTGGAGATGGTTTTGAACCACATCCCTCACCATAAGTCACGTGCTGAGGCTTGCGCCACTGAGTTACTGCAGGTAAAAGGATGTTATTTTCATGACATTTAAGATTTGTGTCCTTTTCACCTTAGACCTAATCATTCCCAAACTATAAGACCGCAATAAATCGTAGGCTACACCAGCTCTAAAAAATTAAAGTGTCTAATATATGAATTTTGTATTGAATGAACAGTCAGTTTTATTGAAGTTGAATGTTGATAGTTAATAAAACATCTCGCCCTTGACTCCCAATAGCAGCTGAATCACTTCATATATCCCATCAATTCTTCAAGCACTTACACAGGCTTTAGTTAATGTCAGTATAGATTATTTCTGGTAATACTTTATTTTGATAATCCACTGTAGACATAAGTAACTTTGCAACTATATATCAGGTACCAGTCATTGGTGTAGAGTATAGTAGAGTCTATCTGCTAACACTTTATTTTGATGGTCCTTAACTAGGGTGACCATACGTGCCATTTTTCCCAGACGCATCCTGGCCAGGATTTCTATATTGCCTAAAATATCTAGGATTTGGCTTTGTTTGCATGTTCAGACCGATCGGTGTTTGACATCGGTTCCTTATATGTTTTTGAAACGCTCTCAAGGTACTTTGAATCAAAGCAATATAGAAATCCTGGCCAGGACATGGCACGTATGGTCACTGGAAACTGGAAGTAACTTTGACTTATATGTCAAATTATTCTTCTAGCCCTAAACCTGAGTCTACAAATAAAGAATTATTTGACATGTACTGTAGTTGAAAAGTTACTTATAGTTAGTAGAATGTCTAAAATTGGCTATTAAAATATAAATAATCGAAATAAAATATAACCCAAGAAAAGCATTAACTACTGTGGCAGTGCAGAAACTTCGTGCCACTACAACACCGTTTTACTTTCACTTTCACTTTGCGTGAATGGGCGGAGTGTTCCAATTAATGGCGGAAGGAAGGAGTATATATTGGAGGTGTGTCGTACCTGAGAGAGACGCGTCATCAGAAAGTTGCGTGCAAGGTTTGCAGTAATATGAGTGAGAGTTAATGGATTACCGTGAGGAGTGGAAAAGACGGCCGCTTGTGGAAATATTGTTTCCTATGAAGGATATCTGTGCGTCGTGGAGTTTGACTGAACTTTATAGTGTTGCGCTTCAAGATTGTCCAATTTCGGGGGAACTGTTCCAACGACAAGGCTGTCTGCTTATCCTCCTGTCCTGGTGTCTGACGACGACTCGCTACACTCTCCAGCTTCCTTCACGTCTGCAAACTTGGTCAGTAGCCTACCTGTACGCCGCCGCCATTGCACACATGACTACACACGCACCCACTCATTACATTCACATCCACACATTCTGTGCGCTTTTTGTTTTCATGATTATGCAAATGTTATTTTTGCTCTTGAAGATTGTTTGATGTTAATATTGTTTTTTAAATGTTTATTCAATGTTCCTTTTTTCTCTTTCTTTTATGGTCAATTTATGAATGAATGTGGACGTGAATCTGCCACTGTGGAAAAAAATAGAATGACGCGTTTTCTTCAGGGATCTCAACTTCGTGTGAAGTGAACTGGAGTGTTGAATTGTTTTTTTTTCCTTCCTTATTTTTGATGACCTTCAAATAAGTTTTTTTTTTTGACTTTGTGAAATAAATCTTCCTTGTGAACAGAGTTTTTTCCTTTGACTGTTTTTTTTTTATTATTATTATTAATATTGTAACAGGTGGTTTTTGCTATCCTGGTTAATTTAATTTCTGACAGGATTAATCCTGTCTGGCGCCCGAAATTCTTTAAACGTTTAATTTATGCAAGAAGGGCGGCCACCACCGTTACACTACAAAGCATCAAAACAAGCTCTTATTGTCCTTATTGTTCTGAAGGACCTTTTAAAATAAATATATAAACAACAGAACATGCAGTGTTTTTTCCTCTTCATTAAATATGTTTATGTTGCCCATAAAATGTAACGGGCTTCACTAATCTTGAGGGAAAGGTAAATGGTCAATATGTCATCAAAAACAATGCTTTAAATAAAAAGAGACAACATAATGTTTCTCCAGATAGAACATGAAACAGAGACAGGAAAACACAATGTTGACATTGATATGACCTGACGACTCTCTTAAAGACTATAAATGTGTGTAAATCACAAACTAGAGGGTAATTAAAGTGCATTAGCTGCAGAATTTGTGTTCAATTAAAAGTTATTGGTCTCTTAAAAGTAAATAACTTAATTGGGCAGTAAATTGTTTGTGTAAAATTAAGTATTATGATTCAATAAAGACAAATTTCCCTCAAAGTAAATTTTAATCAACAGCATTTCTAAAAAACTGTGGTTATTTTCCTTGAACAATTAAAAAAGAAAACAGAAATGAAGGAAGTAGGGAAGATTTCATGTTTTACAAAGACCCTAAATACAGGCCTATGCACAGATTTGCAAATAATAAAATTATGATTAATCGTGATTAATCGCATCCAAAGTAAAAGTTTTTGTTTACATAATATATGTGTGTGTACTGTGTACATTAATTATGTATATATAAATACAAACATGCGTGTATATATTTAAGAAAAATGTTGTTTATACATTAAATATATTTATGTAAATACATAAATATATGCATGTATATACATGTAAATATTTTCAAAATATATACTGTGTGTGTGTGTATTTATATATGCATAATAAATATACACAATACACACACATATTTTGTAAACAAAAACTTTTATTTTGGATGTGATTAATTGCGATTAATCATTTGACAGCACTAAATAAAATGCAATCAACCACATAATCGTGTAAGGATTGCAAAATAAATTCTTTTTAAATGTGTTCCCATGTAATATGTTGATGTTAAAAGCTGTGCATGCATTCAAAAGTCATATTGTAGAAATCAGGTGTACTACATCCTAACAAACTCACAAAAACAGAAAAAGAAAAACTTGAACTGACAAAAGAGCAAAACTACACTTTAAAGCATGATCCAGACAACATCAGGATGGATCACTTGCAACATGGATAAACACACTTTGTGTCATGTAAAACAACTGTATTTATATATTTGATGGACATTTTGATCTGTTTACTTTTGTTGATGAACAGTTTTGATAATACTGTTTCCTAACTATAAGAATAATAATATGCACGATATATAGGAATGTGCAAAGACATGTGGGACCACCAACTGATGTCCAGTTGCAATCATACCTGAATTCTGATGCAATACCAGCCCAGAACCAGAACCACTGTGCTTTCTACAGTTTCAAATCTGGAGCAAATGTGATTTTATTCTCTTCCACTATTTTTCACACTTTCAGAAAACACTGTGAGCTAGCTGTCAAATGAAGTGGATTGAAAATGGGTTCATGTAAAATTTAGAGTGTGTTGTCAAAGTGGCATGACTCTTACTTGCAGAAACCTGCTGCAGTTTGGCTAACTTGGGTCATTTATCTCACTGATGGAGCCCTGTCAGTCTATTTTCTTGTCTGTCCATCCGTCTAGGCTTTTTTCCCCTCTCCTGTCAGCTATTTGTCTGGCATTTCTCCCCTCATCTCCTTTTGTCTTTGCAATCCCCAGTAAACATTAAGGGAAAATAAAGTTCATCGTTTGATCATTATGTCCTCTGCCATCCTGTATTCATCAGTGTGCACATTAAAAAGAGACTGGTGTGGAATCTTATACAGTTTTGAGTGTCCTTAATGAGAAAATGCCCTGATTTCATTTGCATGTCTAGTTTCTTGATTAGAAGTCTTGGATTAATGCCGAATCTGTAGTTATTAAGGGCTTTGGCGTGATCTTGCTCACCAAAGCTTTTAAGCAGCATTTTGCATGTTTGGCTGCAGAGAGCCTTTTGGGTGTGATAGTTTTAAAGAAAATCAGGTTGACATGTTGGTTGACTCCAATTAAACCTTATGTAACACTGCAAGAACAAACTATTCCAAACCATGAGTCAGTAGAACACCAAATAATGCTCAGAGCTGGATTTATGAAGCTGGAATTACAGAGCAGATAAAGCTAAAACTGTTTTAAAAGGAAACTTTTGGGTGACTTTTAGGTGAACCATTCCTGATGTGTAAAATATATACTGTTAGGGAACTTCTACAACAAATCAGATTTATAGTGGATAAGGCAAATTAAGTAATTGGATTTATTTTAGGTAGGTGCTATTTTGAAGAATTATTGATTTTTCTTTCATTTAAAAAAGAAAGTAACATCATCATGGTTCCCTCAGTAACCCAACAGGATTTTTTCTATTGGCTTTTGGATTACTGGAGAATAAGCTCTGTGACCAAAATAAGTTTATGAAGCTTAAAATATTCTACACTTATATATTAATACATTCAACATTTGGAGAATATTGCACATTGCACAGCATCAGCTTTTTTTTTTTTTTTTTTTTT
>JAFVLL020029709.1:0-13317 GCA_021397915.2 Tor tambroides
ATTCTGTATGAGGCAATGGAGGCCATGCCTTTGTCAGAATAAATTGGTATGATGTGAATACCACAGGGTCTCTTCTCTACTGCATTTTGGGAGATAGTGTGAGAGCTGGTTGTCAGTGAACTCAGACTGGAAATTGTGGCCTGTGGCATTTGGATCTTGCATGTTTACTTCAAAGTTACAAAAAAGGCTGTTGCAGCATGTCCGAAACTGCTTGACGAGAACTGGGAAATGAATGCATGTCTTCAGTTAGCATGACAACTATGGACGTCATCCCTGGGAAATGCATATGTATGACCAGTTGACTACTAAAGAAATGAATCAGGGTGCTCTCTCTTTCTGATATTGTGTGCTTATGCATATGGATCCCATTTATATATGTCTTATATCTGTGCCATGTTTCTTACTGTCTCAGCATTTCAAAATGTTCCAGAATACTGTATTTGTTGCTTCTTATCTAATATAATTACCATCATGTTGTCATGTGACGCTTTGCTGCCCTGCTACACAGCCCAAAACTTTTTTAAATTTTTTTTTTTTACTTAGTGTCACTTTAGTTTATTATTAAAATTTAGTTTATTTAGTTTAGAGCATTGAAATACAAATGAAAAACAGTATTTGTCTGGACTTTAGTTAATGACCTTTTTGGGCTGTGATGCTTGGCTTGTTTTGTCCTTGTTCTCAAAAGCACTAATGTCTTGTTTTCAACCAATCGCTCATTGATTACACGGACCACACAAGAGTACAAGTACCAGTAAGTAATAGTCTGTTTATTTCAATTTTAACATTCGGCAATGCCTAATTTATCTATCTGGGTGAAGTTTCTGTTCCACCATCTTTATCAAATGTCTGATTTCACATTTTCAAGTCTGATCTTTGGTTGGATTTTGATTTGTCAGTTTCCTGCAATGATGTTTCCTGCACTCTTTTTTTCTCTCTCCATTCTGAATCAACTCTATTTCCAGTTTTGCTGTTCCGTTTTTCACTTTGATATTGCAACTCTATCCAGTAGTTTTCCATCTCTACTGTCCTTAGAAGCTGGACCATGAATTCCAGTCACACAAAAATACAAAGTCATGAAAACAAAGTTAATGGACCCTTTCTACCACATGTTGCAGAGTACTTCTTAACAGCAGTCTGTTAAATATTTTGCCCACAGATACTTCAGTTCTTATATTCAGCTACCCTGCTGACCTGACCAGTACACCTGGTCACCATGATGTTGTTTTATTGATGGCGGTGCCCTACATATTTCTTAACTAGTAAGATATTCTTGGTGAACCAGCTGTCGACTGAATGGTCTAAGCCAGTGGTTCTCGACTGGTGGGTCATAGGTTTGCTCGGATTAACACTAAATATCAACATACATTATATAATTAGAATAGCAATATAAATAGGCTTATCAAAAAATCTACTTACAGTAGGTGCAAATTCATCTATCACTTGGTAGAAGCTGCCCAAGTGTATTCCGACATGGACAGGTGTGTTTTGTACAATGAATTATGAATTCAAACTGTAGAGGTAATGTTAAACTGAAAGTAAATTGTTAATTTTACATATTGATGGACAGAAACAGCTCATGGTTGCAATAATAAATGTCAATGTTTAATTTTTGAGATTTGAGATACTTCAGATTAATTTTTAAAAGCAAATAAATTGAACAAACCAACAATAAATCAATGAATAGATTTGGATCTTAAGGTCATTTTTTTGTTGATTTGTATGTTACACAGTTTTTTATCTCACTTGATGTCCATTGTAATATAGAGTCCTGAAGCGAAACCAACTGAGAACCACTGGACTACGTCAGTCTTTTCAGAAGGGTAGAAAGGGTTTTGTTCTGCTTAAGAGTGATAATGTAATGTAAACAATTGTTGTGGCATGGTTGTTGAAACATTTAGTTTGCCATCCAGTCTTATTGTGTGTCCTCTCTCTTTTTCCTCAGGAGGAGGAGGAGGCCCTACCTGTACAGAAAGCGTGCAATTCACCGGAGCCGTGCGGCCTACTCCTTTGAGGATTCAGAGAGTCTGGCTGATGCTCGTCCTCTCAATGCCTCTAACTCTTTCATGTCCAGGAGAGAGAGGAGGAGGAGATTGACCTTGTCAGTTTGGGAGCAGAGGACCAGCCAGTTGCGCCGACACAGACAGATGTCCAGCCGTGAGATCCTTTTCAGCAGCCCCAGTGAGGAGCACGATGGACCACCTGGCTGCCATCACCACAGGAAGCCTGGGATATCTCCGTCTAACAGCAAGCGCAGAGCCATTGAGACCACAACGACCACCACCATGCCAGAGGCTACCTTAGAGCCACCTATGCCTATGGACATGCCTGTGGATGAGCAAGCTCTTTCTATTCCTATTCCTGAACCCCCTTTAGCTATTCCAATACCGGAGCCACCAATGCCTGTGGACATATCTCTCCCTGAACCCCCAGTGACGCTGAACCTACCCCTGACAGAGCCCTCTGAATCAAAGACCTCACCCGAGAGCACTCTGGACATCAACAACCATTGCCCCAGACTGAATGGAAACAGGCGGCAGCGGGCGGTCCGTAAGTACAGGCCTCCTGTGCAGGGGGACACGCTGACCCCTGATATGGGGCCCAGGCCCCGACACACGCGCCATCGCGAACCTCACACAGATGCCAGGGGTAAAGAGACACAACTAGGAGATGGTGGTGTTGACAGTAGAGAACAAAGGCCAGGGAATGAGGAAGATGAAAATGATTCAAAGAACGATGGAGAGATCAGTTCAGACGGCAGAGTGCTTGAACAGAGGTAGTTTGTTTAATTACTTCTTTTGATTTATATAATTGTATCATTATATATTGTACAATTTATATACACAACTGTTCAAAAGTTTGGAGACATTTTTTTTTTCTAAAGAAAGTAAGACTTATTTAGCAAGGGCAAATTAAATTGATTAATAATTGATCAATAAGTAAACAATAAATAAACAATAATATCCTGGCCAGAGGAGAACTGGCCCCCCAACTGAGCCTGGTTTCTCCCAAGGTTTTTTTCTCCATTCTGTCACAGAGGGAGTTTTGGTTCCTTGCCGCTGTCACCTCTGGCTTGCTCAGTTGGGGACACTTAATTTCTAGCGATTATCGTCAATTTGATTTCACAGATACTATTTAAACTAAACTGAGCTAGACAATGACATCTCTGAATTCAATAAAGAAATGCCTTTAACTGAAAATTGAGTGTTTTCTCTTATTATTATACATTACTGACACTCTATCCTCCAATTTGATACTGTTAAGTGCTTTGACACAATCTGTATTGTTAAAAGCGCTATATAAATAAAGGTGACTTGACTTGACTTGATCAAAAGACATTTATATTACAAAAAAATCGTTTCTTTTGAATTTGCAATTCATCAAAAAATCCTGGAAAACAGTGTATCATTGTTTTGACAAAAATATTAAGGGTTTGCTCCATCCCAAAATTAAAATTTTGTCATTAGTCACTTACTCCCATGTCGTTCCAAACCCGTAAAAGCTTCGTTCGTCTTCGTAAAACAATTTAAGATATTTTGGATGAAAACCGGGAGGCTTGTGACTGTCCCACTGACTGCCAAGTAAATAACACTGTCAAGGCCTAGAAAAGTATGAAAGACATCGCCAAAATAGTCCATCTGCCATCAGTGGTTCAATCTGAATTTTATGAAGCGACGAGAATACTTTTGTATGCAAAGAAAAAAAACAAAACAATTTTATTCAACAATTCGTCTCCTCCGTGTCACCGTAGCGCCAATCAATGGGACAGTCACAAGCCTCCTGGTTTTCATCCAAAATATCTTAAATTGTGTTTCGAAGATGAACGAAGCTTTTATGGGTTTGGATCGACATGGGAGTAAGTGACTAATGACAAAATTTTAATTCTTCGGTGGAGTAAACCCTTTAATAAGCAGTACAACTGTTAACAACATTGATAATAATAAGAAATGTTTTTTGAGCACCAAATCAGCATATTGGAATAATTTCTGAAGGATCATGTGCCACTGAAGACTGGAGTAATGGCTGCTGAAAATTAAGCTTTGCAATATAAAACAAATGTGAGTGTCATGTTAAAGGGATAGTTCACCCAAAAATGAAAATTCTGTAATTATAATTACTCACCCTTGTGTCGTTCCAAACCCATAAGACCTTTGATCATCTTCGGAACACAAATTAAGATATTTTTGATTAAATCCTAGAGCTTTCTGAGCCTGCATAGACACAGCAACGGAATTACCAAATTTAAGGCCCAGAAACGTAGTAAAGACGTTGGTAAATAGTTCATGTGACATCAGTGGTTCAACCGTAAGTTTATGAAGCTGTCACATGGACTATTTTATCTGTCATTACTATGTTTCTGGGCCTTGAACATGGAAGTTGTGTTGCTGTCTATGCAGGGTCAGAAAGCTTTTCATCAAAAATATCTTAATTTGTTCTCCCAAGATTGGATCGACATGAGAGTGAGTAATTAATGGGTAAACAAAAGCTGCTGTTCCAAAAACCCATTAGAACTTTGTGAGAAAACTAACGAATTGGCCTTCCAGCTTGATCTACAAATTGACATAATGACTGAACAGCTCTATTCACATCACATCATGGTGACAGTTTACGTTAATTTCACATATACCTATCTATTTTTTATAGCCAAGTACACAGTATTTCTTTTTTTGGAAGACTGGAGAGAGAAATTCTGCTATTAACTTCTCCTCTTCCACAGGCAGAACAAACCAGACAACTATGAATCATCAGAAACCAAACCAGCCAATTCCCCCTGCAAAAACCCACCTCAAGACTCAGAACCTGCAACTTTACAGCTCACTGACAGCACACTCCAGCAGTCCCCACAGACAACTCTGGGTGCCGGCGAGACTGATAATAACAACCACGGATGCTTGAATCAGGATAAGTCCTCCCTCAACACCAGCATCTTGATAGAGGTCATCGACACTCAGCCATCCATTGAGCTGACCTCCATTACGGGTTTGAGCATCCCTGCACCCTCTGATAACCCTACTGATAAGACCAGCTAGACTGATTGTTGTTGGTTAGTGCTGGATTGGTGATGGTCTAGCTAGAGGAAACCAGCAGAACCAAGCTGTTCACTAGCAAGGACATGGCCATTAACATGCTCTTTGTGGTGAAGCTGGTTATTTTGCTGGTTAAGCTACTTAAAAAATCCTAGTGGTGACTCCCACCATCCAAAAAAATGACCAGCAATGCAGGTCTTCTCAGCAGGGAAAGTACACAAATATAAGCTAATATTATTTTATTTCTTCATATCAGTACAATATTTGACCTACGCCACAAAACTGTCTTACAGAAATATGTGCTGTGATCTACTCATTAGACACATGGTCTTATATACAGGGTTCGTACGGGTGCTTGAAATCCTTGAAAATGCTTGAATTTTAACCTAGTGTTTTCAAGGTTTGAAAAGTGCTTGGATTTTGGATAAAGTGCTTGAAACAGCTTGAAATTGCAATTGCATTGGTTTTATAATAATTAGCTTTATTACTGAATAACATTAGTTCACTTTTTAGACAAAATGCCTTTTGCATAAAACGAAAACACTCGCTGGACTCTGCACATGTGGCCATAGTGCAATCTGTCGGTCTTTATTGCGCCCTCTGATGGAAACAGTGCGGGTGACAAAAACATGTCGGGAGGTCGCTGCTTCAGTGAGCGTTGGCTTGAAAACGACAAATACACAAATTATGGTTAAAATAATGTAAAGTCTCCTGTAAAGTCTGATTTTTTCATGGGAGATTCTGCACATATTTTTAAAATATGTTAAGACTGTCGCGATTAAAGTGAAATAATAAAATAAACATTTCAAAGTCAAAATGCAGCGCGGGTGTTTTTATATTAATGCATCTTTGAAGTGAACCGACTACCTTCAGAGAAGTTTCAGTGGCATTTTCGGTTCATTTCACCGACCGATGTATAATGTCTGATATAGTAGTGTTTATGAGCACAGCGATGCTGTATCTACAGTTCCAAAGGCGCCGCCTAGTGGCAGACAGAACCTCATATTTTAGCCTTTAAACAATTTTTAAGAACAAAAAAAAAGATGAGTCAAAAGTGTAAAGAATTATTTTAATTTAAAGCACACACATCTTACTGTCTAAATTTTTGAAGGCATATTAGCTTTTTGTTCTGAGCAAAAACAGTAGACGGCTTATTGAAAATGCAAATTCATCCTCTGCCACCAGAGCTGCTGAGAAACAAAATAATTCTTTATACTTTTGACTCATCACTTTTCTTTATTTCTTAAAAATATTTTAAAGGCTGAAATGTGAGGTTTGTCACTTTATAAAACTCCTTCTATTTGTCAAAACCTGTATTTGAACTGCAAATCATGGTTCTTGTAGTCATTTTATGGTTTAATTTGTTACCATAGACACCTATCCCGTGCCTACAGTATTTATTTTATTTGTGCTGGTCTTAAAAAGCCTTAAATTTTATTTTAAAGATCCTGCAGATACCCTATAAATTCTTTCTTTATATATATATTTTTTATTGGCTATTTATATTATGCAGTGTTATATGCAATTGCATGTTATATGCAAACATGTAATTTACCATAGTTTAAAGTGCTGGAAAAGCTTGAAAATGCACCTTGAAAGTGCTTGAAAAGTCCTTGAATTTGAATTTGGAAAAGGTGTAAGAACCCTGTATATAGTGTTTCATAAAACTTCATAAATGAGTTCATCCTTAGATTTGACTTGAGACTTTGACTCCATTGTATTTCTAATGCTCAAAAAGGACAGTCTCATATTTTTTTCATAAAGATCTTTAGCAAATGAATTATTTCTCATTTATATATTCCAATATATTCTATAGAAGATCTGTAATACTTAATGTAATGCAATGTTATAATAATATTATAAAAGTATATCTGCATAATATTTGTCCTATATATGCAATAGCTATATTAGTAATATTGTGCAACAAGCTCCCAGTTGTCTTTATTTAATGAGTCATACTGAGTTTAAATAAACCTGGATTTTACAGGTAATAGTAAAGATGTGGAGGCCTCAAAGACAGAGAAAGAAGAGGAAACCCCAGATGCACCAAAAGCCCCTCCTCCTGTCAGCATGTTCATCTTCAAACCCAATAACCCGTAAGGCTGAATGGTTATGGAGCCACAGCTGTATTCTATACTTTATGAATATTTTCTCACTTCATCTCTTACTCTTTCTATTTTACATCTCTTTCACAGAGTCCGCAGGGCCTGCCACTATATTGTCAATCTTCGTTATTTCGAGATGTCAATCCTTCTTGTGATTGCTGCTAGCAGTATCGCCTTGGCTGCTGAAGACCCTGTCAACACTAATTCGGACAGGAACAAAGTAAGAATTCCCCTCCACCGCCATGTCTCCATTTTTCAATAATTGTGTATACAACAACCATATGTAAATACTTCTGCTACAGTTTAAATTAGAATTGCATTTATATTTTATTAAGTGCTTCTAAGAAAACTTACAAGCAATGCTGAGTATCTTTAACTTAGTTAATTTATCCATTACCCATCATTAGATGACATAAATATTATTGGATAATTTTCATGTTCTGCACTATGACAGGCTGTATCTACAACTACTGTAAACAGCAATTTCCTAATACTTTTACAATGTACACAAGTTTCATGACCTCATATTAAATGAGATACCTCATATTAAATGGAATATTGTGCTTTTAAAAATTCATTTGTCAAATGCTGACCTGACACTTTTCATAATGCATGCATAGGAAATTGAATCTAAAAATGTTGATTAAAAAAGACATGTTACAACTGCCCAGTGCCATTACAAATGCAACATCTGTCTGTTACTTTGAACAAATAAAAAAGGGAATTGAAATAAAATCTTTCATTTTTGACACTATAAATAAATACACAGTAGATAGATGTTCGAGTTTCCTTGGTCCTGATGATATTGTTCCCTGTTGGTCATGGAGTGTTTGGCATTGTTTGCAAGCTAATAGAAATGAGATTTTTGTTGCAGGTTTTAAATTTCCCTAGTGACAGCACACCAGCTGTATAAAACCACAGCTAATTACATGCTAAGACTCTTCCAGTAATAGTTGATGAGATCTTGTGTGTTTGTATGTGTGTATGAGAAGCTGAAGAAGAATCCTCTTTCCCTTTCACAAATGCACAAACTTGTATTTGTACACAAACTTGTAAATCTATACAGTGAGGGTAATGTCAGTGCTGTGACGTCGTCAGTAGATCCATCATGAGTATAGCAACATTTTGGCTTGTTTAAATTTAGCAGTCAGTGGCAAACAATGCTAATGTCTCATAAGTCTCATGTTTGATTTGCGTGTTTGCTAATGCTGGCATTGTAATCTTTTTTTGGATTATTGTCTTTGTGTAATAGGTCCTGCGCTATTTTGATTATGTATTCACTGGTGTGTTCACATTTGAAATGATAATCAAGGTAAGTTTGTGGATTGTTCTGGTTCTCATGTATGTTCCTCAGTTTGCAAAATTAAACTCTCTCTCTCTCTCTCTCTCTCTATATATATATATAAAATGTATTATATAAATATACTGTGTATGTTGTTATCATATCTTTCTCAGATGATTGAGCAGGGTTTGGTCTTACACGATGGCTCCTATTTTCGTGACCTGTGGAACATTCTTGACTTCATAGTTGTGGTGGGAGCTCTGGTGGCCTTTGCTCTCACGTGAGTCAAATGAATCCAAACATGAGATATAACAAATGTAAATTAGCATTCTGTTGGTAAATCTAAAAAACATATTGATGAAGCTTTTTGCTGCATTGCTCAAATGTTTTGTTGTTCATCTTCAAATTCCATTGATGCCATGTGAAAACTACATGAGTTCTGTGAGGAAAAACATTCAGACATTTCAATTTCTTGACACACATTGATGTTAGTTGATGCTCTCTTTTGTGTGTTGTGAGTGTAAAGCATTTCTTTGTTCATTGAGAAGCTCTCTGGTTCAGAATGCCTGTCTGTTTCTCATTTTTTTCTCTGTTGGTCTTCTTGTGGATTGTGGCTCACGGCATCTGGCAGGAATGTGATGGGGTAAACACATTCTCTTGTGATTTTGTGCCATATAATAATGTGGATGTGTGTGTGTTTGTGTGTGTGTGTTTGTGTTTGTACATGAGAAATAGGACAATTTTTTGATTGTTTAGTTATACATGTTTTCATGCTATACAGGAGTAACACAGGAAGAGACATTAAAACCATCAAATCACTGCGTGTTCTCAGAGTATTGAGGCCTCTTAAGACTATTAAAAGACTTCCTAAACTCAAGGTATGTGAACATGAAAGGAATACACAACCATTCAAAAGTCAGGGGTCAAAAGTTTATTTTGAAAGAAATTAATACTATTATTCTTTATGAATTCATTAAATTGATCAAACGTGACAGTAAAGGGTTACACTAGATTTCTATTTCAAATAAATGCTGTTTTTTAAGTTTCTTTTTATCAAAGAATCTTAAAAAATAATCACAGTTTTCACTGTGATTATTAAGCAGCACAACTGTTTTTAACATTGATAATAATAAGAGATGTTTCTTGAGCAACAAATGAGCGTATTAGAATGACATCCGAAGGATCATGTTTTTACTATAGTTTGATCAAGTAAATTCCGCTTTGGTGAACATAAGAGGTTTCTTTCAAAAAAAAAAAAAAATCTTGTTGACCCCTGTGTGTGTTTGTGTGTAGGTACAAATCTTTGTTGAATTACAAGACATTACTGGATTAGGCATTTAGTTGAATACTTGATTAGTCAAACAGTGTGTGTGTATCTGCGTGTGTTCATTTTGAATCATTTGAAGCTGATTATTTGACAAATGTGGTCAGCAAAGCAGCAGAACAAGATCAAATAAGAGGGAAGGTGATGAAACTCTCTTGCCATGTGTGAAAAGACTGCATAAGTATTTTCAGTTCCCAGTCCTCACACATGGGAACTCTCTTCAGTCTGACAGACCTCTCAGTGTGTAAGTGTGTGTGTTTGTGTATCTTGGGTTTGTGTATGTACGAATGAGAGAGACATGGTGTGAGAGAGATCCAGCAATGTGTGGCAAAAAAGAGGCAAAGTGATAACGTGTGAGAGACAGATTTAAGAGACAGAAGGACAACTGCTTTTCTAAAGTAGAGCAAATTTCATTAGAGACTTAAGGGTTGCAAACATCTCTGCTGGGAAAGATTGCTTTTTTAACTGCTTTCATTTTGTACTGACCATTACAAGAACAAGAAATATTTCTAATATCACCAAGAATGGTCAAATAAGTCCATTTTACATGCAGAGATTTTTGTCAGTCCAAAATTATGCATGCATAATTTCAGTTCTAAAGCTGAAATAACATAAAATATGAATATTACAAGAACAACATAAACACACACCCACAAAAAAAAACAAAAAAACATTAGAAATGTTGCCTTGGCATTCTAGCTGAAATAAAATAAGTTTAAGTGCTAAAATTACCAAAATAAAAACAGAAATAACAATAAAGTTAAATAGAAATAATAAAATTGTCATTATCTCTCATTGTTCCTTCTTTATTTTTGATTTGCAGGCCGTGTTTGACTGTGTGGTCACATCGCTGAAGAATGTCTTCAACATCCTCATCGTCTACAAGCTCTTTATGTTCATATTTGCCGTCATTGCAGTGCAGCTTTTCAAAGGGAAATTTTACTACTGTACCGACAGTTCCAAGGACACAGAAGACGAGTGCAAGTGGGTGCCCATTACATCTGCAATATAAATTCTAAATATAATTAGAATAGCTGCTCAGACATTATTCAATGCTCAGAAGACTTTAGAAAATGTCAATGCTGCTATGAATAGAAGAATGACATTTTAGGAGAACAAAATCTTCTCTGCAAATGATGTGGAAAATGTTTTTTCTTAATGCTTTATAGGGGTTACTACATTGACTATGACAAAGACAAGAAAAAGGAGAAACGAGAGTGGAAGAGACGCGATTTTCATTATGATAACATCATCTGGGCTCTGTTGACTCTCTTCACTGTATCCACTGGGGAAGGGTGGCCGCAGTAAGAGCCAACTTTAGTATATATATTTTTACACTGTGACATTTTGATAAACTTATTAACACCTTAAGAAGATTGACATTCTACTTAACACCTTTCTAGAAGCTGTGTGCTGATATTTGCATATTCAGAAACACATTTTCACTTTCTAGAGCAGTGGTTCTCCACTTTTTTCACTCCAAGGCCCCTCTCCTCTCCACATCAGTACTGGTTTGTTTGTGCATCAGTAGTAACAGATTTCACGTGCACCTCCTGTATGTCACTGTACTTCGATTGCAGTCGTCATCAATTAAAACTTTACTAGCACGACTCTGGTTTGTTTTATCCAACCAAGAACTGTAATTTATGTATCATATGCTCCTGCAGCAGTTAGGTGTTTTGAGTTCAGTCTATATTTCACAGCACAAAAAATGGCTTAGGCTGCTTAGAATCCATCACAGAATACATTGGAGAGAGGTTGGGTTTTTATTCATTTTTTATTTTTACATAATAATTGTAAAATTAATGAATAATATGAAGATATTTAATTTTAAGCTAACTTGTGTCCCCTCACCTAACCCCAGTTGAGAACCACTATTCTGGAGATAACTTACACCGCAAAAAACATTGCTTGCAGCACCTTTAAGCCACACTTGTGTGAATCAAGTGGCATGTTTGAACAAATGTTGCTAGAGTACTAACTTAATATTTCTGAGCCATTCTGCAATGATCTGAAAGCAACTACTCTAAAGTAGTTGTGAATGTATGAAGTCAGCACCCTTCAAGTTTGGACAGGTGTCCTAGCAGAGTAACCACAGATGTGGTTCACCACATTAACTATTCACATGTTCCACTAATGTTTGGCAGCCACAAAGTGTCCAAATGCTATATATTATAGATAAATGTATATAGTTTTGTCTGTAATCAGACTCTTTGGAATTGTAGAGTTTTGCAGCACTCTGTGGATGTGACCGAGGAGGACCGGGGTCCCAGTCAGGGAAACCGAATGGAGATGTCCATCTTTTACGTTATTTATTTTGTGGTGTTCCCCTTCTTCTTCGTCAACATATTCGTGGCCCTCATCATCATCACCTTCCAAGAGCAGGGTGACAAAATGATGGAGGAGTGCAGTCTAGAGAAAAATGAGGTGACTGATCCTGTTTTTATGTTCATGTTGCAAATCCAACCGAGTGCATGTGTGTAGTAATGTGCGTAGAAGCAATTGCACATTCTTGAGGCAACCTAAAGAAAAATCTTGATGTTCTTATGTGATTTGCTGTTGAATGTTTATCAGAGTGCGGGCTCTTGTGCACACAGCTTGAGTGGTTTTCATAGAAGTATTCATTTTCTTCACTTCAGCAGTCTCAAAGGACCTTTTGAATGAAAAGTGCTCCAGATTCAAAACATTTTGACATCCAAATATTTGTGCATATATGCATGTATCAACCCAAAGCTAATGTAGCTGAAATTGGCATGTTTATCTTCATTCATAGTAAACTCAGAGATAAATCTACTTGTCCACTTTCTTTCTTTGATATCCTTTATTTCCTGATAGTCTTCAAAAAGAAGTAGGCTAGGAACAGTGTAAAAAAAAAACTAATTATTTTTATAATTCTATAAATTTGATTTGAAAAATATAAAAAATGGATGGTATGGAATGGTATATCCCTTTAACCGTCAGTAATGTCATATTAGCTCTTTTCTCAGACATTGTGAACAGAATCGTGCACAAAAGTGCAAGCAATCTTATGTGAAGTTAATTGCAAATGTGTTAGAGAATCATTCTTACTGTATATTTCTCTCTTAGAGGGCTTGTATCGACTTTGCCATCAGTGCCAAACCTTTGACTCGCTACATGCCCCAGAACAGACAGACCTTACAGTACCGGCTGTGGCACTTTGTGGTGTCTCCTGTATTTGAATACACCATACTGACAATGATCGCCCTTAACACGATCGTTCTCATGATGAAGGTAAGGAGGAATTTCTTTGTTGCTGCGCTGTGATCTCATTCTTTTACCATAATAAAAGTAATTTCAAATCAAATCAGTGTTTCCTCCATTTATTCATTTGTTTAATATAAGCAGAAAGGGTTTATTTGCAGTATCTGTACATTATCCCTTAAATATAATTATATAAATGGAAGGATGTATTATTCTTTCAAGTGTCTTTGTTCTAAAAAATTAAATGTAAACTTATTTTAAGCCTATGAGTATTCCTGGGACAGTACCTCTTTCTCTGTGGGTGTATTTGTCAAAATAAATTGGGTTGATTTAGCTGTTTTTCAGCCCCTGCTGGTGACC
>JAFVLL020029710.1:0-14643 GCA_021397915.2 Tor tambroides
AGTAAAACTCACTAATTTGCAAGTGCAACCTTTTTTTTTTTTTTTTTTTTGCCTTTTTGTGCTTATTACACAGGACAGTGTATATGTCAGTGTGCTAACCACTAGACTATCGGTACCAACAGGTTCCATTGCTGTGTAGTTATACTGATTCAGCCCAAATAAATAAATAAAAGAAATAAATCATGAATGTTGCATGATTTAAATATGAATATTCATTTATCAACAGTCACAGTCAACAGCTCATCATTATAACAAGCTTCATTAATCATTTTTCACTTATTACTAGATGTGTTGAAAACAATAAAATCTTGATGACCTTCTGGTCATTTTTTTTTAACATTTTTAATATTTTTTTTTATTAAAGAATACATTTGCTTCCTGTATTCTCTTTTCAAACTGAAAATGTAATTGAATTACAGTGAGGTCAAATTAAATGCAGTCATTGGCTGGAAACCCAGCTGCCAGTGTACTGTGTTTTCCTTCTCTGTCCCATTGGCGGCATTTAGAAAACCCTAGTGTATGGCAGTACGGTGAAATCCCGTTCTGGGGGGTGTATTTATGATTATGATACTGAAGTTAAAATAATATGATAATGATTAAAAGTTTGTATAAAGCAGTATAATGGGCTGTTTTTGTGCAGGTAAAATAACTGGAAGTGAATGACACCAGAAGCCAAACACATTCAAGTTACAAATGGTCATGCCCACTCTTTCGTAAAAACTAAGCTGGATATACATAATAGGTTACTGTGAGATATATATATATATATATATATATATATATATATTATATATTATTTTTTTATTTTTTTTTAAAGAGCACATTGTTGGTTACTGTAATTTTCTACAGTACATAATTGCTTATTGTGTTTTCTACAGTACATTGGAAGTTACTGTGTATTTTTCTACAAGACAGCGCTGGTTACTGTGACACTCAGTACTTCTTACATTACTGGAATTTTGACTGTCTACTGTATTCTACTGTGAAATAGTATACAGTAGTTTCTTTTGCACAAACACAGTAAATTACTGTAGATTTCACGTGTTTTTTACAGTGTAGAAACTGTTGATTCTGTCCTCTGCACTTTTTTTGACCCACCGCCAATATTTCCGCCCGTGTTCTCTGATGTTACTTAGATTTCAGTGAACTAACATTCAGCCAATCACAAGGCGAATCATCTCTTGATTCATGAACTGCCATGAGCTTCAAATATCCTGTTGCTCTTGTGATTTCTTTCATTTATTCACTTCTTTGCTCTTTGGCAGTCTGGGGTAAAATGCATCCCAGAAAAAAGCAGAGGACAATTATGTCCTTTTTTGTTATGCCGCGATGGAACGAATCATGTGATCAAATTTACATGTAATGATTTAACCTACTGCAACGACGCATCTACACTGACGCAAAAAAAGACAATAGAAGCCATTAAGAAACTTGTCACGACGTGCCGGATCCAGTGTGTGTTAAATGCTCTCCTACTTGTGGCTTTGGATAAAAGCGTCAGCTAAATGAGACATAACTGATTATTGGGTTCTACTGTCTTTTGTCGCATCCTGTTGCTCGCGTCTGGAGTAGAATCACCCTTTCCCAATAAAGCAAAGTTGTTTTGTGCCGAAAACTTATCTTATCATACTTTATCATATTTTAGTACTTTAATTCATTACCCTGCCTTTAAGGGTCACATTACCTGACAGCTGTCCCCGCCTCATTTTTAAAATGGCTGCTACGCCCCTGGTCTACACTGTTAATATGACCCAAAAAAAATAAAAGCAGAAAATCACTCACTGCCCAGGGCTGCATTTCCCAAAAGCACTGGAAGCCTAAGTACATCGCAGACCCATTTCTACCAATGGAAATACGATCAACTTCGGCTTACGATGCTTTTGGGAATCGCAGCCCTGGACTGAAAAACTTCAATAGCTGTAATAAGAAAGCATTTCTTTCTTGAATGCTGTTTTTAAATGCTCTAGTGTGAAGATATACATGGCAGATTATGTGTTTGCGGCTCACTCAGGGCGGGGTCTCTGCTAATATGGCAGTGTCTGTCAACAGTCGTGGGCAGGGCTTGTAAAATATGCCGTCACATTTTACGGATTCTGTGAACAACTTCTTCTGAGACACTCCTTATGATTTATGAGGATTAAAAAAAGGAGTGGGCGGATTTTTATCATTATAGGATGGTTGTGTACACACACTGCCAACACACATTTATGTTCAAACAACATGTAAAAGTGAATTTTGCATAATATGCAGGATGCAGCATGTTGCATCTCTGATGTTCATTGAATTTTTCAGTCTTTTTTCCAGTTGCCAAATACAGTCACTTGAAATGCGTCCATTTTGGACTTTTTGCTTCCAAATGTGAGATACGTAAATAAATTAAATAAACAACCAACTGATCATTTGTGGGACTATATTCAAGCCAGTCATAATTATTATGATTTCTGAATTTTCTATTATTGTTACTGTCTGTTACTAGAAATAAAATTACTGGTTGATATGGCCCGATCTTAATAAATTTACATCACTGAGGGTGCTTTCACACACATATTTTGTCCCATCTATTGCTATGGTTATCACTTTGAGAGTGAATCCAGCATAAATATGCAGATATCATTCCCGAAACTTTGCAGCATATATATGTCCGAAAAATAAAAGTTTCATACAAATTCTGAATGCATTAAAGTGCACAAAGCCTACTTCCTTTATAATCACTAAAAATTTGTCATTCATCTTAGCTCATCACAATCTCAGTTCCGTTATAATCAGTGAAGCTCTCTAAATTGCACAATGAATCTCTTATATACATCGCATCTGCAATTTTTTGTTATGAGATGATTCATGAGCGTGCAGAACTGCACTGAACAAAAATTCCTACGTTTTCTATCAAACTAAAATGCCTCTGATTGGCCATTGCGTTCAAGAAATCAACAGATACAGTATGTATGTGATTGGCTACACTGCACTGCAAAAACAAGTTGTAAATAGTAACTTTTGATGCTTTTTTTGATTTGTGCAAACACAAATACATACAGGACAGTTTGCCAGATGTTCAATTGAGGGTGCTTTTACTTTTGTTTGAGGGTAGCAGTCTTAAAATCCTTTAGCACCCCCGTGGAACCTGGGCTTGGTTAACTCCTCCAAATTGCAGCAGGCCTGACATTGGGGATTCCATGACTAATGATATGGAGGGGGGGCACCCCCCAACACACACACACACACACACACTCACACACACACACACACAATGTCTCCCCTGCGTGGCAGAATACTGTAAACACATCTTTTATTGCTGAAATATTGTCATGTTTTTTCTTCACTGAATCGACTGATTTGTTGAAAAGAGCCAATTCAAAAGAGTCATTCATTCCCAAATTAAACATTCTTTGCTCTTATCGTAAACAGCCAGTGGATAATACTGTAAACATACTTTTACTGCTGAAATATTGTCAAGAGAATTTTTTACATTTCTCTCTCCTGATTTGACTGATTCATTAAAAGGAACAGATTCAAAAGAGTCATTCATTCCCAATTCCCAGTGTTTGTTCTGATTCTAAACAGCCAAGAGAGAATACTGTAAATACATCTTTATAGCTGAAATACTGTCTTGTGTTTTTTTTCCACAGATTTGACTGATTCATTGAAAATAACAGGTTCAGAAGAGCTGTTTAATACTGTCAAACTAAATTTCTCATTTTAGTGATGCTAGTGCCCGTCACTGCATTTAGATGGTGGATGAGCTCATGCTAGCAGAGATAATGCTGCCTTTCCCAGCAGGGCTCCCTCTGTTCTACCTGTTCTTCTGACATTCCTGGCGTGACTAACTGTACAAACAGGCTGATACCAAAGGGAATGTGTTGTCAGAGAGCATTAATGTGACCTCTAACCTAAGAGGCCAACGCTGCTGTGCACCAGACTGAAGCTCTGGTTGGAAGCATCCACACCCATCTCACTCTCTGCTCTCCTGTGCTCTGGGCGATGACTGACTCTATCCGTTGATTTTACTTTCCCCAGCAGTTATTTGTGCCACGTCAGTGCCCTGGCAGCTGGTGTGCAACGTGCCACCTTCACCTCTTATTAGGCACATATTTCACATCTCTTTTTCTCTCACTTGCTAAGGCCCACTCTCTGTGCAGGATTTCGGTTTTCAATCCCATTGGAGGCAGTTCCTATAAAGGCCTACATATCTTTCATTTTTGATTGTTGTAAGAACACTGATCATCATTTTTGATAAGGATATAGTGATTAATATTTCTTTTAACACAAGGCTGTTCTTTTAAATGTTAAATGTTCAAAAGAATATGTATCTCCACCGTGATGTGTATTTACTGGAATCACTAGAAGCACAGGTTTTTTTGTTTGTTAGTTTTTTTTGATAGATTTTCCCCCTAACATTTCAGTTTTAGTTTTAGTTAGCTTAACTGTCATGACAAATATTTTACATTCAAATATATACATACACACATTGACATACAAAATATTCAGATGAGTTGTAGTTTGAGTTATTTTAGTACAGTTATTTAGTATATATAGATATATACGGTATATATATTTTAAATTAATATCCTTTTACTTCATCCCCTGTCCTTGTCTGGTTAATAAATCATGACCATTGTTAAATTAGCACAGGATGATTGGCAAAGATGTACAGTTTATGCATATGAACTCCAAGCCTTTCATTCAGCTGCAATACTGACTTTAACTGTGTTATGTTGCGTATGTTTGTACTTTTATTGTTTTGTATTTTCTGCTCTGATTTTGAGAAATCAGCATGATAAAAAAATATGTCAGGAGTACAACACATTTATTAGCAGCTGAATGCATCAATTAGTCAAACTATTTCTTAACAAACCTTCATAAGTGTGGGTGATGTGTGGAATGTTTTAAGTGGCATCATTTCAATTCAGTTATGGTATTTTATGTTAAAGAGAAAAAAAAAATACAAAAAAATAGTAATAAGAGACAAAAGACTTTATGTGGGTTTTATGGCAGTATAAGCCACTGTGATTGATTGTGGGTAACAGAGGATAAACCTCAAATAGGCCAATTCCACCACTACTTAAAATATGTGTAGCTCCGGGTAAAATAGGGCTATATTCAATTTTTTCTTAGTACATTTGTGTCTAGAGTTAAATATTTACCTTTAACACCACTTAATGTGACTTATTTAAATATACATTGTTCTCTGTTTACATTATTAATACATTTCTTCCACTCAGGAAAAAAATAACAAGAAAGAATGTGCAAAGAGAACCAAGTTAAATTCAAGAACCCTGGCCCAGTGCACAGGTAACATTACTCAATATCTCAATTGTAGTTGTTAGACTGGCGCAGAACCCTGGAGATGATGTAGTTACGGCATCTACCAGGGGCCAACGGGGTCAAACTAACCCGCCAAACTCATTGGCTTCTGTTGCTAGACATCAGGCATGTTTGGGTGTGATGTTGTCATGTTGGCTGGAAAGAAGAACCCAACCCTTGTCTCAGCGATGGCCTCTTATTGGTCCCAGACAGTCTTTTCACGGCCCAATGAGATCACAATGTTTATTTTGGCTTTCATCTGTTATGAAATGCCCTCTTCTCATTCCAGCTCTGTTAAAGGAGGAGGGCATTGGCCTTGTTTTCTGTGAACTCAGTGAGGACACTCATCTGGAGCTTCTCTCTCTCTCTCTCTCCCCTTCGCTTTCTGTTTGTATGATTTTATAATGCTCTATAAATTCAGCCGCAGAGGCCGTATTGAAAGACAAGGTCGACAATAAACCAGCTGGGGGTGTGTGTAAATTGGAGCCTGTAGAGCCAATACCGCACAAATACGAGAGATATACTTTCAAAGCTACTCACCTTTTCGCCTCATCTCTGAGGGCCTGTTTTGAAGAAATATAATGGAAGACCAAGATAATCCTTCCCAGCACATATTCGTTTTAAAACATTCTGATTTTAGAGATACTGTAGACTTGAATCGACCACTTCAGAGACAATGCTCCTTCAGAAACTAAGGGATCCATAATATGAACTAGCGTTTCAGTTCTTTGGTGAGCTGTCGAAGCTGAATTAAACACTAATGGAAATTACTCCAAAGAGGTTATTTGTACTGAAAATGGGGAAATGATGATGATGATGATGATGTAAGCATGGGTTTTGAAGTACAATCCAATCAGCAGCCATAATGCTTTAGACTTTAGAATGCCTTTCGAATTTCAATTCAATTCTTGGGTTAAAATGAGGTGACAAACAGAATGCAGAATTCAATTCAAATGATAATGTAAGGACGTTCACAGGCAGACAGACAGAATGACACTAGAAGGAAAGACGAATGGACTGACAAATAGACAGATAAATAGAGAAACAGACAGACAGATAGATAGATAGATAGATCAATCGATCGATCAACTTCTTTGGGGAGTGTATAATTTGTTTCAAATTCAGTTCTGAATTTTACAAAACAGCCACTTATGTCAAGCAAAAGAGCATGTTTATAGTCAGAAGTCAGAGATTTCAAGTAAGAATATCTCACATTCTTAATTTATCCCATATTTAGTTTGACACAGTGAGATCTACCATCTAAACGGTGTGAGTCTCAAAGGTGTTTTTGCTTACCTTACTGCTTTGTTGATAGGTAATGAGGTCCAGGTGTTTCCGATTACCCCACCCCACCGTGTTTGTTCGGTTGCGGTTGCCCAGGGGGATGCTGACACATGCATGGAGGACTCACGTCTGATAAAGAGGTACAATTCATGCGACAGGTGCAGTAAACTCAGCCATTCATCCCAATGAACGTGATTCTGCTTGACTTGCTTTATTAATAGAAATCAAAGGTTTCTCGTTCAATAAAGGGCAGCGGTTTAATGAATTAGTACAGGCATCTGTAAATGTCACTGATTTGAGCTTTTTTACATTTTCAGATTCTTTTAAAGTTCCTCTGGTGCCTGTCAAAGCCCAAATTGGTATCGTCCTCGTTGATTGATGGCAGGTTTTTTTGAGAAAAGCCTCAAGGGTTTCTACTTTGATCCACCAAGCCGAGGTTCTCATTATCCCTCCTTCATGAACTGAATCTTTCTGGTCAGTAAAGTGGATAGAGAGGGAGGAACCAAGAAGAAATGATTTTTCACAGTCTATTTTTTGACTTTTTGGTTTCTTATTATATAGAACCAGTCAGAGATGTACGTCTTCGTGGCCTTTCAGCAAAGAGCACATGATGGTAGACTGTCACCTGTGTGAGACGAAGCCCGAGGCTGGTGTCACACAAAATGTGTGAATCTGAATGTAATGATTATAGAGAACGAATAGATGGGGAGTGGCAGAAAAAGAGAAGAGATCAAAATAGACAAAGAGGACGTGAGAAAAAGAAAGTTCATTTTACAGAAAGAGCTGTTCAATTGCCCTGAAAGTTGGCAGAGCAATTGCCATTTGAGGTGCCTGATCGGGACTGCTCCCCCAACTCGCTCTGACCTTCAAGACAGCCAGTCTGATAGGACTTTGGAGAAGCATCTAATCTAGTCTTTTTTTTTTTTACTCAGCCCATAACCCTTCAAACCCCTTAGTGTATGGATATATTGAGCTATATGTATATGTATGTGTGTGTGTGTGTGTGTCTATGCTATTCCCAAACTTAGCTTCTCGCTGCTTCTCATTTAAAGTTGGTAAAGACAAACAGGAAAAAGCAGTGGTCCATAGACTGCACAAATAGACCCCTGGAAAACAGAAGCAATGATAAAAGTTGGAGGTGTGAGGATAGTAAACATTGGTTTGTTTTTCTGCTCTAATGCTCTACCCCGCTGAGGTGCCTCAGTTATTTTGAACCGCTGGGACATAAACACCCCGTCTCATAAATACCATGTGCTTCTCGCTCACCTTCAGGACTGCAGTCCTGGTAGTGACGTGGAAGCTACTTTGAAACTCAAGCTTATCAAGTTACAAGCTATTCATATTTTAAAGTTGTGAGACTAAAGCTGCTGTTTTGAAAGGTTGTTAGCTACACTACAATCCATTAGCATATGATGCTAACCACACTGAAAGTATTTGTACATAATTTATTTTTTTAGCAATTTTTACAATCTGGTCAGTATTTATCAGAAATACAGAGAGGATCTGGGTCTCTGCATTTTAACCAGACAAAAGTTTGGGATATAAAATGGAATTTATTCCTGTGATGCAAAGATGAATTTTCAGTGTCATTACCCCAGTCTTCAGGGGTCACATGATCTTCAGAAAACATTCTGATATGCTGATTTGGTGTGAAATAGTTTAGGGCCAGATTACTAAACAGGGTAAATTAGCGCAAGAGCGCAATTCCAAAACAGCGAATATTTTGATTTCAAATAAATGCTGTTCTTTTGAACTTTATATTTATCTTGAAAATCTTGAGAAAAATGTCACTTTCCACCAAAATTAAGCATTTACACCACTGTTTTCACCACTGATGTTAATAAAATCATTAATAATAACTGAGCTCCAATAACTGATAATTACTTCATCAATTCAGCACATTTGAAAGATTTTAAATTATTTTCTGTTTTTACAGTACTTTTGATCAAATAAATACAGCCTTTGTGAGCATAAGAGACTTCTCAAATTAACTAAGATATTCAAAATTAATCAGATTATCAGTTCACTAGTGGTTAATGAGGCTAAAAGTAGTGATCAATTTAAGTGATTTTTAAAGGTTACTTTCTACACTCAAAAAATTATTTTAGTAGTTTGCTTAGGTTACTTAAAATAACTTAACACAAATCTTTAGTTTTTTACTCAGTTGTCATCTGCATTCAATTTTAATATATTAAATGAAAATTACATTTGTAAAATGTTAAGTTAACTTAAACCATATGTGTTGGGGCTACATGAATAATTAATGTTGCATTACTGAAACTGGGCAGTGGATTTCTAGTTCCCAGCATGCTTTGCATAATGATAGATCAGGAGAGTAAATGTTGTAATTAAGTTCTGTTTAATGTGTTTTTAGTAAAGGGAAAGACCTATTAAGGTTTGTTGTTTAGTTATATTTGACATTTAAAACATTTAAAAAGTTAAATGCTTTGCTGCTGAAAAATGTAGTTAGCAGTGTTTCTTCAGTACTTTTAGTTAGACGCTCCCGAACACTCAGTCCTTGAGGTAAAGCGGGGTTACAGGAAATTCTGTTTCATTTACACCCAAAGAAAAATGTCCAAACCAAATGTGAAAGCCAGCAGTGTGGTTAAAATGTGATTCTGCTCTGTATTCCCAGCTCTCAGCGAGACACTTGTAGCCTTTGAGGCCTCGCCGAGGTAACTCACCATCTTTGAGCTCAAGGGAGGCTTCCATTGATGTTTCTAAATGTCTGCCTCCAGCTGTCTTAATATCACACAAGTACACACAAACGCACACAAGACACAGACACTGATAGGCCAGGCTTGATTAAACATTCTTGAGGTGTTAGCTGGTAATCTGTCACTGAACTTCTAAGGAGCCGTTTAAGTTTGGCCTCCATGTGTCACGTGGCGCAGCAGTGATAGGCCGTTCCTCACAAACACATTATTCTGCTCTAAATGTGGCCACAGAATCTACAGCACTGTGAAGACCTTTTAGACAGCTTTACTGCCACACATTAAATCTGAGTGAAAGCTCTGCTTTCTGCACGCAAAATGCACAAGATTTAATATACAATACAATATCACTTAAATATGGCTATGTATGCGCCATATGTAATCGTACATTCAATGTACTGTACATACAGTATTTATGTATCCCCAAAGGAATGCTCAGAGATTGTCTTTCATACATCAGGGACATAATGGTGCTCTCAGTTAGCTTTTCAAATCTTTGGATAAAAGATTTCTTGATAAATCACAACCGTTTTTGACGAGATACTCTGCCGCAAGGGGATTTTTGAGGGATTTTTATTTTCATACTGCTACTAGAGTTTAAGTGATTATTTTACTGTCTGTCTTCCTAAAAGTAAGCCAGAAAATACAAATCTGCATATACAGTTTTATGAATAAAAATAGAAAGTGTTAATCTCAGATGCACTGTAAATGTAATAAGCACATTTTAACTTTTGATTTAGTACACTGACAATATAAAATGATAAATACTTAACTTTGACAATTTTGACAAAATTGACTTTTGTTTAGGCAGCGGCTATTTGCACTAAGTGTAAATAGCGATAGATTCTATTTACACAAATAGCAGGATTTTCTGCTATTTATACTACTTATTGCAAATAGTGGCAGATATCTGCACCTCAGTATTGTAGTACATTATAAAACTGCATGCAATAATAACGTATTGAGTGTGAATGCTCATTTCAATTCAAATTATTAAACGGATGCCACCTTATTGGGACAATAAAGCCCTCCCTACATCTACACCTATCCTAACCCTACCCGATAAGTTATTTTCAATTATTTCCTTCATTTTTATTGAAAATAAATGCCTTTCTGATGTGATATGAGATTTGAAAAGGGATTAAAAAAAAAAGTTCGGCAAAAGGGGGTTCGAACTAGGGTCGATCGTGTCAAAAAGTATCTCAAATAATCAAATAATATATCAAATAATATTGCTATGTAATCATATTTGAGGGTCTTTAGCATTAAAAAATAAATTATTTTAAACTCTTGCTCTAAATTAGACACTCGAGAGATTTATGTTTTTTTTCAGCAAATATCTCAGTATGCTCTGTATTTTAAAGAATTGTGTATGATAAACAACTGATCTCATTGGGTATTTTTCTGTCCTGTGGGCTCACATCTGGAAATTTGTGAATTGTGTCACATCCCTTTACACTGTATCATATCATGCATCTCGTGTTAGGCAAAAGTGGCACTACTGGTTGAACACCATCTCAATGGGCCACTCTGAAATCAATTAAGCATCTGAAATGCTGGAGACCTCATGTGTGTCAAATGAATTTGAGGCTACTGGTGTGTCAGCCTCTGTGCGCTACTGTCAGGAGTCAGTTGCCATGACAGCCAATCGCAACCCTGCTGCTCCGCAGCGACAGGTTAGTGAAACCATGCCCAACTCAGAGGTCGCCTAGCCCTTTGTTTCCACACTGTTTGCCATCGTGTTAAAAATCCACAATTACTGCCTTTGTAATCAGAAGGTTTTGTGTGGGCAGAAAGGAGAATGACCACCTGCTTTTCACACCTCTGCAAAAATGCAGCAAATTATGTTGCTACAAAAGTATAATGAAGAGATTTCAGTGTTTATTGTGACCCTGGTACCTTAACTAGCTACACCAGAATATTTTTCTTTTCTCATGAGAGGTATAAATGGTCTTTGTGTCTAAATGGATTTTGAAGAGCCTCATGGGTGATCACTGTTCCCTTCAATGCAGTACCTATAAAAGGCCACTGCCTGTGGTCATTAGACCAGTGATTCTCAACCTGGGGGTTCTTAAACCGTTTTAATACTCCCTGTATTTGCATAGATTTCAGTTTTATTGCTTAATAAAACCTGTAAAACAGAGAAATTAATCTCATTATTCTCTGATTCTTATTAAAGAAATAAAAAAAATGTCTTTTAAAAATGTTATAAAAAGTTTTATGAATTTGAACTGTTTATTACTAGTCAACTTTGGGGTCAGTCAATAAAAATAAAAAAAAAAAGAAAAGAAAAGAAATTAATACTTTTATTCAGCAAGTTTGAATTTAATTTGATGCATTTTTTCATTTTAAAGTGACATTTATAATGTTAGAAAATTACTATTGCAAATCAATGCTGTTCTCAAACTTTCTATTTTTCAAAGAATCCCGAATGTTTGTTTCCACAAAATACTCAACAGCACAACTGTTTTCAAATTTAGGAATAATAAGAAATGTTTTTTTAAAGAGCAAATCAGCATATAAGAATGATTTCTGAAGGATCATATGACACTGAAGACTGAGGTAATGATGCAGAAAAATTCAGCTTTGACATCACAGGAATACATGATAATTTATTATATATTCAAAAAGAAAAGTTATTTTAAATTGCTATGATGTTTAACAATATTACAGTTTTACTGTATTTTTGATCAAGTTCTTCTTTTAAAAAAGAAAAAAACATTTAAAAAAATCTTACTAACTCCAAACTTTTAAATGTAGTGTATCATGTAAATATATTTATTTAAATATTTACACTGTGGGTGAAAAACGGAGATGGAAAACACTGATTTAGACCACATACTTTAGGTAGGAAAAGTTTGGATGACAGAATTAAATATATAAAACAGACTCAGGACTCATCAAACTACAAAACACTACATTTGAGCACAAACTGAAATTCGCAGTCCTCGAAAACTTTGTTGCCTAGCTGGTCTTCACATAAACCCAAATTACTGTGTGAGACTTGCATAACTTGTGCATTGGTTTTTTGGACTGACTTCTTATGCCATTTGTGTAATCAATATTTCATTGTTTACATGGATTAACAAACAAAGGACATATTATGTGTCTAATTATGTGTGCTCTTTCTAAATTGTCCCCAGCTTTCCTGGGTATCCAGTGTGTCCACTCACATTTTAGTGGATTCGAAGTGGTCCAGACCCTCCGCTGAGCTCCTTCGGTGAAGACAACACTTGGACAACAGTTATGGCCAATGGAGGCAATGGAGAACTTTCTCTATTAAATGGTCATTTTGAAACAATAGGGAGGCATCACTTTTTAACATGGTCCAGATGATAGCAGCATCTCCCCTGCTGGGCTGTTCTGTCCTTCTGCTGGATATAATTCAATGATCTGATCAGTACAATAACAATGATGTGCTCTATTATTGCTGCTGCCTTTGCCAGACTGCAGGGGCCAGTTTGTGAGACCCCCTCTACTCTCACTTTCATTCACACTCACTCTTTTTGTCTCTCCTCCATAACAAAAGCATGTACATCTGTTAAACAGGTTGAGCGGGTGAGGATGGAGAGATGGGATGTGAGAGCTATGCATGACGCCTGTATATTTTTCAGCTTTTGAAATGCAACTATTGTGCTTTTCTGTCGTACAGGACCAGCAGTTGAAAAGACTATAGATGTATCTTGTTATTATGATGAAAAATAACAATACACTGTTTTTAGGGTAGTTAGGTGCACTTTGAAATTTACAGTAAAAAAAAGCAGCTATGGTTGACAGAACTTTACTGTAAATTTAGTTAAAAAATGTATATATAATATAATGTCATATACCAACCTAAGGTGTGCTAGTATCTGTATTGTACCTTTGTAATACATTGACAGCTACCAAAAACAGATGGTGATGAGAAAGACACATGATGAATCTAAGCTCACACAATCAGCTCTTCCACAAGCTGAGGAGGAAAATAGTAACATATAAAGAAGGTGCACAGTGTCATTCACACAAACACTAAACACCATCATGGTAACACACGACACAAAAGTAATGCAATAAACATTTAATAACATTAGATGTATCATAAAACCCTAATGTACATTACTGATAAGAAACAAACAACTAAGAAGAAACAGTTCAACAAAACATCAAGGGCCAGATTTACTAAACAGGGCAAATTTGTGTTCGAGCACAATTCTATAAAAATGCCAACGGGAGGGGAAAATTCAGTGTGTGATTTACTGACAATGTGCACATTAAAGAACACAGACAGCCAGATCATTTCCATAATGACCAGCGCAATATACCAAGAGCAGCGCAAATTACCGCCTGCTTTAAGACATGCTTTTTTTTGGGCGTTAAATAATGGTGCAAATACCAGTAATTTGACGAGCGCAAACATTAGTAAATCGCGTTGCGTGATTCATTTTAATACTCTCCTCTCATAAATTTTGCGTCGGAAAGGGAAACTCCTACAAATGCATATTCAATAAGGTCAGGCGCAAAAATAACTGTGTCCATGCCTTTTCAGCGCTAATTCTTCACTGCGCGTCTTTAGTAAATTCTGACAGTACTATTTTACCGCCAAAAGACGGTTTGTGCTGGCGCAAACTGTTAGTAAATCTGGCCCCAAATGTGAAGTGTCACTCAAAATTATGCAATGACTTGTTCTTTTTCACTTCCAAAAATTGAACAATATTTACCTGTATGTACATGAATGTGTATATATTTACCTGTGTATATATATGAATGTGCAGGTGATGTTGGAAGTGTTGAGCTGTCATATGTCAAAGTTCATACCATTGAAGTGCACAATTACTGGATTACCCAATTACCATTGGGCCCTTGGGACCTCTAGTTGCTCCAGGGAACTGATCCTGTTTGTAAATGAACTAAACATTGCTTAGAAATTGGATAAAAAATCATCTGACAAAGGACTAATAACCAAGGTAAGCACAAAGTTAGCAGGCTTGTGATGTTTGTATTTGTTTATTTAGTCTGTTTGTGTCTTTCCCCTTGCTACTTTACCTTTTGTCTTCCTTTGCGTCTCTAAGGACACTTTGTTTTCGGCCAGGTACCGCTGTCTATAATGGAATACTGTTTTTGTCTTTAACTCGACGCACCTCCTAAACTGAAAATAACCAGCCGAGACACATTCCCACTAAAAAAACAGCATCAGGTCTTGATACCTCGGCTCAGATTGTAGGAGCGTCTGTGGCAGGAGCTGCCTAGCTGCTTTGAACTTTTCTGCTGAACATGGTGTGTAGTCATGGACTAGCTGGAGGAAATCTGTACAGATAACAATATTAATCTGCTCAGACAGCTGGGCTGGGGGATATCTAGTGGCATTAGA